>CAJNDV010010224.1:123771-139986 GCA_905221635.1 Symbiodinium sp. CCMP2456
GGTTTCACGGTTTAGGGTTTTAGGGTTTTAGGGCTTAGGGTTTTAGGGTTTAGGGTTTTAGGTTTTAGGTTTTAGGGTTTAGGGTTTACGGTTTAGGGTTTAGGGTGTTCAACTCAACTTGACCAGGGAGAACTATCTGTGCTTGCAGCGACACCTCCTGCCAGAAAGCTGGAACGTGACAAAGGATGACTAGACATGGTGCTGCTGATGCTGCACTTTAAGGGCAAGAAGTTAATAATGCTCCAAACTTCTGACGGCCACCGCAAAGTTTAGCCTCTTTCCAAACCTTACGAGGTGTCCCTACGTGCATCATTGTACACTGTACACTCGCTTCCCCCAAACCCGCAAATGATGATGCCGAGTCCCTCAAACTCAATGTCAAGGGGAGCAACGGCTCCATGGACGCCGATACAACCCCGTACGACCAAAACACACCAGAAACCATGCACAGGAATCACAGGAACCCCGTAGGTAAGCCTTGCAGGACCAGATACACGCCTGAATTGAACGTTAGTCATGACCTTAAACCTGAAACCCTGAACCCCAAGTTCAACACGGCCCAGCGCCCTGAACCCTGAACCTACAGAACTATGGGAACCCTAATCAATCACCCCCTAAATCCCTGAGGCCTTCAACCTGGTAGTTCATAGAACCTTAGGGGAACCCTGAGGGGTTTAGGGTTTAGGGTTTAGGGATCTCTAAACTCTTAGCCTCGAAACCCAAGCCGGAACCTGCATCGATGAGGAAGCGGTCAATCGAGCTGACACCATCTCCCCCCTTGCTGCCGTGCTCTGTACGGTTTGCGGTAGGGTTTGGGGGTTGCGAGGGATTAGGATCTAGGGCTCAGGGATCTAGGGTTTAGAACTTCATGTTTGGGGCTCTAAGGATGTAGGATGAGCAGGACCTCTCGAAGCAATCCTACTAGGCGAGGTGTGCCATCCGTAAAGGCCTCGATCCCATACCGGAATTATTATGGCACACGAAATCTAGTTCAGGGCCTTCAGCGAACTTAACTGTTTTAGGGTCGAAGGGTTGGTGTTTGAGTTTTAGCGTTCACATTTCAGGAAGCTTCTACGTTCTTAAACAGTTCGGGTTGAGGTTCAAGGGTTTCGGGCACGTGGTTGCAGAATTAAGGGGTTTAGAGTATCGACTCTCACACTCATGCAAGCGTTGTTTTTGCCTCACACGAGGGTCTGGCATTTGGCAGTTGAGGGCTCGGGGTTGCACAGCGAAGGGTCTCGGAGCTTACCGGTTCAGGCTTTCCCAAACCCTAAACCCTACAGTACCCTTACAGAACCCTTATAGAAGCCCTTAAACGACAAGGAATCTAAACCCTAAACCCTAAACCCTAAACCCCAAACCCTAAACCCTAGACCCTACAGTACCCTTACAGAACCCTTATAGAACCCCTTAAACGACAAGGAACCTAAACCCTAAACCCTAAACCCTAAACCCCAAACCCTAAACCCTAGACCCTACAGTACCCTTACAGAACCCTTATAGAACCCCTTAAAGGACACCTTTCAGGGCCTCAAACTTCCCTGAACCCAAACTGAACCCCTGCTTTTAGGTTCATGAGGCTTAGTAACTTAAAGAGCTCGCTGGAGGGATCTGTAAGGGGTCTATAAGGGGTCTATAAGGGTTTCTATAAGGGTACTATAAGGGTACTATAAGGGCTAGTTTAGGGATCACTTTAGAGTTTAGGGTTTAGGGTTTAGGGTAAGTTATAAATACCTTTAACTTGGGCTAGAATTGGTTATCTTATCTATAACCCTATAGCTACTAAGTCTCATGGTCCTTCAAGCTTCCTAAACCCCCGAGCCCGTGAGAGGGAACTCGATTGTAGAACCTTTATGGCACCCGTAAACGGAACCCTTGAAACCCTAGTTACTACATAAGTCCCATGAACCTTTAAGTAGACCCTAAACCCAAACCCTTAAGTAGGCCTTAAACCCTAATAGGTGCCTTATAGAAAAGGAACCCCTTAAGAACCCCTTATCTTCCATGGTACAAGCATAGGGCTCAGGGTTTAGGGCTGAGGAACAAAATGGGCACAATATTGTTAAAGATTCGGATCTGTCTAGTCGTTGCTGTTTCGATGCCCGTTGCTGTTTCGATGCCGTGTCGCCGAAAACCAGCTGTCGGTAATCGGAGGAGATGGATTGTCCTTTCCGTCTGGGGGGGGGGGGGCAGTTTTAAGGTTTCGGGTTCAGGGTGTAGGTGTAGGGCATTCTAAGACTAGAAGAAAGTCTAACCCAAAACCTAGACCCTGTAACCCTGAACTCTGAACCCATGGGATCTTCAACGACCCGGGTTTGGGGCTTAGGGGCTTTGGGTTCGGGGCTTAGGGTTTAGAGGTTTGGGGTTCAGGGTTTTAGGCTAACTCTTTTCACTTTGTCCTGAGGTCTGAAATGCTGATCCTCCCTCCATCCCTCCCATCACAGGCTTGCGGTCCGTAGCTCACTAGCTCACTCTCTCTGTCTGTATCCCCCTCTCTCTGACCAAACCTTCAACCCGAGACTAGAAGTCCCAAAACCCCAAACCCGGCGCGTTCAACCCTGGAAGCCCAAACCCGGGACCGCCACACTCCAGTCCAAACCCAGCACCTGAACGCCAAAGCAGAAAACCCCTACCAGAAACCTTGCTTGGAGGTTCATGGGACTCAGTAAGTACAGCTATATGTCCTTATAGTACGTTAGTTGGGGATGTAGGTAATTGTAAGGCTTACCTTATTTAGTTACGTACTAAGCCCCCTTAAGTGTAGAATCCTGATAAGGCCTAGAAAAGCCTAGTCTAGCACCCGCACAAAACTTTTCTAAAACCTCATTTCTTCCTCAACCCCCAAGACCCCGCCCTCAGAACTGCAAAAAAACTCTAAAGGAACCTGTAAAGCCCTCAATAATTACACGGTTTAGGGTTTAGGGTTTAGGGTTTTGGTGCTTCCATTGCCGGCATTCTGGCGGCCACCAGTCTTCCCGGCTACAGATCTCAACGGGCCAACGCATCCTTTCATAACATGCTTCCTGCTCGATGTGTGGCTCTTTCTTGCCGGCTTGGCGGTGGAACTCCAGGCTTGCCGCCATCCTTTCTGGCCACCAGGAGATGCCTCTGTCGTTACCAAGGAGCTCCCGAAGTTTCCCTGAGGCATTGGCTGGGGATCCATGTAAAAGCATTGCTTCAAGAAGTGCAACTGCGTCGATGCCAACGCTCCATCAGCGACCATTTTGGCTTTGTGAAGCTTGTCTAAGAGCACAGTGGCTGCAGTTGCACTGCACAGTATATACGCATGGGACTGGTAAACCCGTTCTGCGTATCGAATGCCTAAGTCCTGGTTCGCGGCACCAGGCACGAGTTTGTGCCGTGTGTGCCTTGCCCAAAGCGTCTGAGCTTCGCCGCCCAACATTAGTACTTTCCAGTGAGGGCAGCCCATTATACTATAATTATAAGAAGGAACCCCTGAAATAGTATCGGTAATTATTTAGGCCCCTACATATTCCTAAACCAGACCCCGAATCCTATGAGAGAACCCTTAAAACCCTCAACCGTAGACGTCTACCCGCAAATGTAAACCCTGACGGAAAACCCAAAGCCTAATCCCTTAGCCCTTAAGATTTTAGCCTTACAAAAACGAAAACCCTGAAACCGAAACCCTGGCAGGCAACCCAGACCCTAAACGCTAAACACCCCCCAAGCCCGAGATTCACCTCACCCGGCCCCTTAAAAAATAAGACCCTGCAGAGCCCTTATGGAAACCCTTACAGAAACCCGAGGATGCTAAAACCCTGCAGCCGGGCTAAACCGGTAGAAAAAACTTCAAGACCGTAAACCCTAGCTGAACAGGAAACCCTCAAAGGGAACCCTAAACCCTAAGCCCTAAACCCTTCAAAACATAGGACCCCAAAGACACTGAGAAAGAAGGCTCAAGCCTAACAAACCCAAAACCCGAAAGAGCCTTTAAAGAGAACCCTAAACCCTAAACCCTCAAAAAGAACCCTAAACCCTCAACCCTTAAAGTAAACCCTCAACCCTAACCCCTCAACCCTCAACCTAAACCCAAAACCCTAAACCCTCAACCCTAAACCCTAAACCCTCGATCCTAAACCCCAAACCCTCAACCCTAAACCCTAAAGCCTCAACCCTCAACCCTAAACCCCAAACCCTCAACCATAAACCCTAAACCCTAAACCTTAAACGCCAAGCCCTCAACACCAAAACCCTCATCCCAGAACCCTAAACCCCCTTGTGGTGCCTCGAGGGGGATCTTCAAGCTCGCCAGCTTGTACCGGGCCTGATGTAGAAATGGGGGGGTTCCGAAAATAGGGGACCCTAGTATAGTACCTTAAATAAATAGTAGGATCCATATTATAAACCCAAACCCTAAACCCTAAACCCTAAACCCAAAAACCGTAAACCCCATTAAAAAAAAAAGTATCCCTTATTTTTCTTGCATCGCGCCTGCGCTGTTGGGCCGACGACCTGAGATTCAGGGCTCCCTTTAAAGGGACTGGCAGGGTTCAGGGTTTAGGGTTTAGGGGTTTAGGGGTTTAGGGGTTTAGGGGTTTAGGGGTTTAGGGGTTTTTGGGTTTTTGGGGTTTAGGGTTTAGGGTTTAGGGTTTTAGGGTTTAGGGTTTTAGGGATTAGGGTTTCGGGTTCAGGGTTTTGGGGTGTTTGGGGTTTATGGTTTTGGGGCTTAGGGTTTAGGGCTCCCTTATACTATACATATTACCATCATGGAACTAAGTCCCAAAAGACCATCTTTCGTACGGCTTTGGGGCTCTAATTCCGTAACGGTAGTATATATATGGACCCTCTTAAACCCTAAACCCTCAACCCTAAACTCTTGGTTAGAGGGACTGGAGGGTTCCTTTAATAGGGGTTCCTCTAAGGGTTTCTTTAAAACCTTGAAGGGACTTACAGGTTCGTTTACGGGTTCCTGTATAATTCCTTTAGGGGTTTAGGGCTTATGGGGTTTAGGGTTCCTTTTAGGTTCCTTTGAGCGCTTACGCCTCAGGGGTTTAGGGTTTAGGTTCGTTTCTAGGTGCCTTGAAGGGTTTAGGGTTCCCTTACTGTGTCCTTTTAGTTTTTAGGGGTTAACAAGTTCCTGTAATGCCCCTTATAGATTTTAAGGTTCAAGGGCTTATGGCTTGTTGGTTTAGAAGGTTCTTTCTAGATTAAAAGGTTCCTTCTAGGGTTCCTTCAAGGGCTACGGGTTTAGAGGTTTAGGGGTTTAGGGTTTAGGGCTTAGGGCTTAGGGTCTAGGGTTTTTTGCTATCTGGTATTTGCTATCTGCCCCCCTGGTATCTGTTATGAAGATCGACTACCATGGGCCTCAGAAGTTAGAATAGTGTTATGAGGTATGCTATAATACATTTATTTCGCAGCAACCCGAAGGAACGGAATTCGTAGTTTTGGGGGATCTGGAGTTCAGGGCTTTGTATTTGCCAGGGTTCTATTGCTGTGAACGGCAGTACAAAGGTGCAGTTTGGGTTTCAAGTGTGGGTTCATTCAGGTGTATGGTGGAGGGTTCGGGGTTTAGGATTCGGGTGCAGGGTAAAGTCTTGACGGGCTATTCATTTGTGAACCCAAGTCCCACAAGTCTTAAAGAGGGACCCCCTAACCCATCTCTGTGGGCCTGACCATTCTTCGGGGAGTTTCCACGATTAGACTATAGTTCGAATATAGTCTACCCCCAAGCCCTAGCAAACCCAAACACCAACAACCCGATAGCCTAACCCCCTCAACCTTAAAGCCCTGAACTCCATCCAGATCCTTGTTACACAGGATTGATTGGAGCTCGCCCGGCCATTCAGACCCTAAAATCAACCCCTAAACCCGAAAGCTCCAAGGGATTTTGCAAGGACCTGAGATCTGGTACGGGATGGCAACTAGTGGGGTTACCTTGGGTGTTCATAAGGGTTTAACGTTTAACGCTGTTTATGTTAAATATAGGGGCCTGGAAAATTCGGTGGTCGTCGTATATATTAAGGTTCTCATGTTGTAACATAGTATGGCTATATGAGGACTTTAGGGGGTAAGAACATTATTGTTGCTCAACCGTTTGAAACTCTTATAAGCCCCTACGAAACCCTTCATTCTAAAGCACATGAAAACTGAAAAAGGAATTACCATTACCCTGAGGTCCAAGTAACCAAATAGTAGGGTTTTCCAGTGGCAAATATGTGCTCTCAGTGGCTCTGGGTACCTTACACTGAGCCTTGCACCCTACTCTATGGCCAATGTAGGGGCAATAGGGTTTTGGGGCCCCGTATACTATAATTATAATAAGGAGCCCCCAAAACCATATTCTAGTTCTTAAGGCCCCTACATTACCCTAAACCCCAAAACCCAAACCCCTAAACCCTAAACCCTATTCCAATTATTGAGGCCCCTATATTACTCGCTACAAGCTCTTCAGAACTGTTCTACGTGCATATTTCAGACCCCGGGAGCGAGGGCTGCGGGCTTCCGTTCCGGAGTTTAGGATGCAGGGTCTTGGGTTTAGGGTTTTACGGGTTCAGGTTTTTGGTTTTAGGGTTTAGATATGTCGTCTTTTCGGGTCTTGCTAAAGCTCCAAGCACACTCTAGCGACTGGCCTTCACCCTGAAGCGTCAACCTCGAAATCCAAATCTCAGGCCCCGAAACCCGGCACCCCGACCCTCAACCCTAATCGTACATCTACAATGGAACCCGTAGAGTATCTCTGAAACAGCCTCTACAGAACCTTTTATGTATAGTAAACCTATGCATTCTGAGCCCATTGAAAAATGGGGGTTTCCGAAAATAGGGGACCCTAATATAGTACCCTAAATAATAGGATCCCTATTATAGGACCCCAAAAGAAGGTACCCCTAATTTTCGGAAACTCTCAAATAACCCTATCGAAACCCTAAGCGGGCCCCCTGAATTTACTAAATCCAATGACTGCCAGGACGCATCCTCTCGGGTCAGCTGAGACCAGAAGTCTGGTTTAGAGTTTCAGGGATAAGGGTTTAGGGTTGAGAGTTTCAGGGATTACGGTTTAGGGTTTAGGGTTTAGGGATTAGGATTTTAGGTTTTAGAGTGGTTTAGGCTGTATGGCTTTGGCTTTATAGGGTCTACGAGGACTCGTCTAGAGCCTACGGTTTAGGGTCTTCAGGACTTGTGGTTTATGCAAGCAAAACCGCAAAGTTGAGTCTACAAATACTGTTGATGATTCAAATCCTGCATTTCCTTAAGGACCCTAAACCATGGGAATCATTCCATATTCATTATATTATTATGGCCGATGCAGGATTTATAGCATAAACCGTAGTTTCAGGCTTACAGGTTTTAAGTGTTTAGGGTTCAGGGGCGCCTGGACAATTATCAATGTTGTCTGGTACCCCCTGGCCCTATGCCATGACTGCATTGGGGGCTAGCCCCAAAACCGGTTTAGGGTTTGGGGTTGAATCCTAAACCCTAAACCCTAAACCCTAAACCCTAAACCCTAAACCCCCTTGTGTTTCGAGGTTTGGGGCTTGGCGCTGTCCCCTCAGACTGTGTGGGTGTGCAGAGCTCAAAGGATGTCTCCGGCAATTGCTCTGATGAGCTTGGGGTTGTTCTCAATCTGAATATCTCTGCGTTGCTCCTGTTGGATGCAAGCAAGTTTGAGAAACACCCTTTTTGAACCCAGACTCTGCCAATCAGCTGGGAAGCAGCACTTGAGAAACACCCTAAACCCTACACCCTAATACCTTGTTTCACAGGGCTCAACCCTAAAGCTTTCAGGGCCGTTGGATTGAAGCTTGGGGCCTTAAGAACAACCACAAACCCATCAACTACCAATTGGGTTCATGACTGTGACTATACTCAAACAGACCCGCAAGACCTGTTTTAATTATATATTATGGCCCCTAGCCCTATATAAAACCGAACAGAACCCCCCCTAAAATACCCTTAAAAACGGGAACTCTATAGAACTTTATAGAACTAGGATTTCGGGTTTACACCCAAATCAGGGTGCAGTTTGGAAGTAGGGTTCAGTGCGCGGGGTTCTTTCTCAGGCTTTTGGGTTAGAGATGTTGATTGTGGCTTCAGACGTCGAAGATTCAGGGATATGCCGCAACCTCAAGAAAACGACTCACGTCCGACCCCACCACCGCAGCGCGCCTGTGAAGTCGTCCAGTTTCGGACCGTTGTCGGCCGGGTTCATGCGCATGTAGCCCACCGGGAAGTCCTTCCGAGATCGGGCCGGGTTCCTAATGCACCCTGTGTTAGTGTAATGTAGGGGCCTTAATAATGAGAATAGGGTTTTGAGGTATATTGTACTATGTTTTTAATAAGGAGCCCCCACAATAGTTTTGGCAGTTATTTAGGCTTGTATATCATTATACCTAGGTTCCCCAGTAGCCCCCTAATAGTAAGGGCACCCTTTTTCCTACAGATCGGTTTTCACAAGGGAACCGAGAAAGGAAAACGGCAAAAGAGCACTACTGGGGAACCTAGATACAGCGGCACAGAATCCTAAATCCAAAGACCTGCAACCTTGAAACCCTGACGCCCTGAACCCTTGTAGATCCCTGGTTAAAACCCTGAAAGGAACTTAAGGAACTTTAAACCGATAAACCCAAAGCCTTGAACGCCAAACCCAGCACCCTAGAACCCTAAAACCTCTGCGAATGCCTTGTAGAACCCTAAGATGATCTCTTAAATAATCTTCAAGGAGCCCTAAACCCTAAACCCCTAAACCCTATAAACCCCTAAACCCTAAACCCTACAAACCCCGAAACCCCTAAACCCTTAAACCCTAACACCCTGTCATCTTAACCGCTTCAATGATCTTCCTAAGGTAACCTTTAATTTTGGGTTCAGGGTTTAGGGTTTAGGGTTTAGGGTGAAAAGGAATCCTAAACCACACTAAACCCTAAACCCTAAACCCTAAACCCTAAACCCTAAACCCTAAACCCTAAACCTTCAAGGAACCCTAAAAGGAAGACCAAAGATCCTGAGCCCTACAACCCTTGAAGTCCCTTAAAGGAACGCTGAACCCTCAACCCGTAAAGGAACCCTAAACCCTTAAAGGAACCTAAACCCAAGCCCTTAACCCTTAGACCCCACGTCCTCAAAAGGAACCTACGAAGAATCCCAAATCCGTAAATCCCTAAAGGAACCCTTAAAGGAAACCCTTAAAGGAAACCTGAAAGGAACCCTTTAGGGAACCCGAACCTCGAAAAGAACCTCTAAAGGAACGGTTTAGGGTTTAGGGTTTAGGGTTTAGGGTTTAGGGTTTAGGGTTTAGGGTTTAGGGCTAAAAGATCCCCTAAAGGAATCCTTAAAGCCAACGCACTTCAAGGGCCCCCCTAGAAGCGTCCTCCGGCATCAGATCCCCGACGTACTCCGAACCCAAGATCTGCCAGTCGGGGCCCAGCATGCCTGCCGCTTTTAGGCGGTTTAGGGTTTAGGGTTTAGGGTTTAGGTCCCTAAACCCTAAACCCCAAACATTTTGCAATGTTTTAGAGAAGATTGAAGGAGCTTTACGAGGCTCCACGGTTTGTTTTGAAAGGGGTTCGGTAGGGCTTCAGATGGTTTTGGGATAACTCTAGCGTTCTCAACTTGGGTTTGGGGTTGCATACGGTTTAGGATTTACATTAATCCGCCAAAACCTACTTTTTTGTAGGGTCCCTATGAATCCCATATTAGGGTTTATAATAAGAACCTACCAGAAAGTAGGTTTTGGTAGGTTAAGGTAGGGTTGGATGTGTTCAGTTTCTTTAGCAAGTAGAGCAAATTCGAGCCTTGATATAGGGTTTAGGGTTAGGGTAGGTCATCTATTGTTGAATTTGGCGTGGGGTTTGGGTTTGGGTTGCTAAGCTCGGGCTTAGGATTTGCATTGTAGCAGAACGGCTCCCTAAGCCCTAAGCCCTGAATCGGGACATTATGAGCCATTATGCATAAACTCGAACAGGAAGTCCGCTTCGAATGTTTCTTCCGTCAAGTTGAGAAACCTTAGGTTTGATTGGTTCGAACTGAATATGGCTCCGTCTACCTATCTATCCGTCTATCTATCTGATTATCTGCCCATCTATCTACCTATCTATCGATCGACCTATCTATCTATCTATCTATCTACCTATCTATCTTGTTATCTATCTATCTATCTGTCTATCTATCTAGCAGTCTAACCTACTCTACTCTAACCTACTCAATTCATCCATGCATCTATCTATCTATCTATCTATCTATCTATCTATCTATTTCTCTGTCTATCTATCTATCTGTCTGTCTATTTCTCTATCTATCTATCGATCTATCTGTCCATCTAACGATCTATCCATGTACGCATGTATGCATGTATGCACCGAGGCATGCATGCATGTATGTACGTATGTATAGTATAGTATCGCATAGTACAGTATATAGTATAGTCTTGTATAGTATAGTATATAGTATAGTCTAGTGGAGTCTAGTATAGTACAGTATAGTATAGTATAGTATAGGATAGTATAGTATAGTATAGTACACATCTTTGTACAACACATATCTATGTATGTATCTAGGTAGGTAGGTAGGTAGGTAGGTAGGTAGGTAGGTAGGTAGGCAGGCAGGCAGGCAGGCAGGCAGGCAGGCAGGCAGGTGCGCTTGCATGTCTAGCTAAGTTTGTAGGTGCTCATGAACCTGCGAGCTATGTCTTGGCAGTTCTTGCAGCTTGCGGGTGGTTTGTGCTTGCGTTTTGGCATTATCTCCGCAGCATGTGGTTTTCGAGCTGTGGTTTTCAGAAAAGGGGGGACCCCCAAGGGGTCTCTTAAGTTTTAAGGGTTTCGCAAGTCTAAGTCTGAGTCCGAATTGGCTGTACTTAGTGCCGAGCTTTTACTCCTAGTGCCCGCATTATGCCGCCAAACTGTACACACACACACACGCACCAAGCATTTAAGGCATTATATACACTCACCCAACCCCTGATACTATGCCAACGGCTTGCACCACGTGAACCCCAAAAGAGAACTCCACCGCGACTACGACCATCACGACCATCACCAAGTCCACGACGACAACGACGCCTGGGCGACCTAGACGACGACGACGACCAAGACGACCAGGACCAACAGGACCACCAGGAGCTGCATGACAAGCACGAGCACTACAGGCAACGCCACCGCCGAGACGACGAAAACCACCATAGACCACGAACGGCCCGAGTAGGACACACAATGGGATTGTATTCATCGCCACGACGGTAGCCTGCTGAACCGCAGCATGTGCCTCAGAAGTGCACCCTAAACCCTAAACCCCAAACCCTAAACCCTAAACCCTACAACCCAACACCCAAAGAAGCGCCTTCCTCCTCCAAAACGAGAAGCAATCCGCCGAGATGCTTCACCCTCGGTCTGCTTCCAATGAGCACTTGGGTTTGAGGGCTTAGGGCGTAGGGTCTAGGGTTTAGGGTTTAGGGTTTAGGATTTAGTAAAATGGTGTGTTGAACGAGGCTTCATGAAGGTTGCAGGGGATATCCCGGTTTGGTTTTGAATAGGCCTTACTGGTTGGACGAGGGTTTCGGGCATGTAACTATATAACTCTATGGGGACTACCACGGGTTGATACCACTAATTATAGGAGCTACATGGGAGTTTCCGAAAATAAGGGGGTACCTAATTTGGGGGTCCTCATAACAAGGCTCCTACTATTTAGGGTGCTATATTGGGGTCCCTCTTTTCGGAAAGACCTCGACGTTCGTGGACCATCCGGGAGACCTAAGCAGAGGAGACACCTTACCTTGGACCCGATACCGAAACATAACAATACAGCGGCCTTAATAACTAGAATAGGAGGCCGCAAGAGTCCATGGCATTGTGGAAGATGGGACCACAATCTCAGCGCCCACTAGCGGAAGTTTTGCAGGAAAGACCCCAATCGTGCCAAGAGCAATATGACTTACTTGTCCAGTATCCTAGGGGAACTAAAGGTTAAACTCTGCCAGTATATCGGGGTTATAATAACAGTTCAGTACCCCCAAGAAGGCTAAAGGCTATCTACTCACCACTAGTCTGAAGTGCTGCCAGAAGGTTGATTGCCTCTCAGGCACTTGCGGGGCGACTGGCAAGGTTGCCAATGACATCTTGCACTAAATCTGACATCTTCTGGAGGCTCTGCAACAAGCTCCAATGGAGTGACAGCTCGATCCGTCCGTCAGTCCACGGCAAGAGATCGATGAAGCGTCGCAATGTCTCGGCATACTGCCGTAAGAGCTTCGCCGCGTAGCGCTCGGACGTCCCGCAGGCCTCGGCGACGAAACCTGTCTTCCTAGCGGGGCCCACCGTTGCAAGGCGGATCGGTCCTAGCCGGCGCGGCTGTACAAATCTAGGGGCTGCCTCATGGCTTGACGGTTTAGGGTGTAGGGTTTAGGTCTTATATAGGGGTGGCCAAGACAATGGCATACCGCCTGAGCTCATAACAAAACGTGGATGCGCCCCGCCCGTCTTCTAGCTGCCGAAGGATGCCGAAGGGCGTCCTCCCTAAACCCTAAACAGATGACTAGCTGCAAACCAGAGAGCAACACGGAGAGCAACGATGCCTGCCGCGAACTTCCTGTTCAGGGTTTGAGGCGTGAACCTAGGATTTAGGGTTTCTGAAACTAACCCCCAAGTCGAACATCCGAATGGCACGCACTTTCGTAGGTGATAAATGAGAGGTTTAACTGTTTAACTATAGAGCATGGAGTTTAGGGTTTAAGATTGGTGATTCGTGTCTCGATGGCTGCATACAAGTCAAAGTCAAAACTTGTCTCTCAAGCCCTCATAAACCCTAGACCCTAAACCCCATATAAACCCCGAAACTACAGAATTGATGCAAGCAAGCGTCATCGCGACCAATACGAAACGAGAGCCTTGAGCTTTGGCAAGTCGCACCACGCCACGTGCCTGATGCGATGGATGTCGCTTCTGGGCTTCGCTGGTTGTGGCACTCTTATCCTGCAAGAGAGGAACGACTTTGCGCAGTTGTGACGCTATCTTAGCATGTGAAAACAGACAGCAAATGAGCGGTGCTTTTTATTCTGTTTCAAACCTAAGGACGCAAAAATCCCTTCCGCAAAACCCTTCCGCCACTGCTTCCGCAGCCTTCCGCGCCTCGAAGCGTTGGCACGTTTCTGAGTCACTTCATGTCGTCCCTTCCGCGTGCCCTTCCGCGGACTGTTTTGCGAGCGAACCCTTCCGCAGGAGCAAAAACCCCACTTGACGTATTACGTTAGGTACTAGTATTATTACTAGTACTAGTACTAGTACTCGTGCTAGTACTGATAATAATAATAGTAGTTGTAGGAGTAGCAGTAGCAGTAGTAGTAGTAGTAGTAACGGTAGGAGTAGTAGTACCCTGGAAGAGTACAACATTAGCTGGTTCAAACACTATTGTATGTTTCGGTCGAGACATGTCTGCTTTGGTCGCGGCGACTTACGTATTTGGTGCTTCCGCGCCCTTCCGCGGCGCAACGCCTTCCGCAGCCCTTCCGCGTCCTTCCGCGCGCACAGTCCCAGCAAGATTTCGAAATCAAGTGATAGTTTTGTGTCCAACTTTAATCTTCCGTAAGTAGCGGATAAAAAAAACGCAGCTCAAATGAGGTTACATTATGCAGTTGCTCATGAGAGTGCTTTCTGATTGCATTCCTGTCGTCCCACTCTCGTCTTTGTCAGGTGAGCACGAGGATACGGTTAGGGCGACACGTCAGAGTCGGATTGCTGACGCGGGGTGCTGCTGGAATGGAAACTTTTTTTCGAAAAGCGGGCATCGAGACACTTAACTCACTCGAGCCTTGAGTCAAGACTGAGCCTCGTAAACCCAGTAGATGGCGCCATCAAATCCGTCTAGAGGAGGTCTTGAATTCCCCGTGCAAGCCCAGCAATGCTTCTTGGCCCCCTCCAATGTAGATGTCGCCAGCCACCCTAAGTCTAAACCCTAAAACCCTACAACCCTAAACCCCAGCAAGAGTCGCCCTTTTCAGAACGTTCCCAGAGCTTTAGTTCATGAGCCCGGCTTGGGGTCAAAGGTCAGCGGGTTTCGAGGTTGGGGATTAATTAAGATATTCAGAGTGATGTAAGGTTTAGGGTTAAGGGTTTACGGTTTAGAGTTCAGGGTTTAGGCTTTGAGTGTAGAGTGACTTAAAGATTTAAGGTTTACACTCTAACATTCAAGGCCGCCCTGTGTCTAAAGTGTTGCATTTATACCGTCTCGAAGGCTGCACCACCAAGCAAAATCACTCTTGTAACCTCCTAAACTCCTCCTATAAAGATGGTTGTATAGGTTGCTAAGACGACAATAAAGCGTATTTCACGGCTCACTACATTTTAAAACCCGAAACCCTACTTGGAGGTGCATGGGACCTAGTAAGCACAGCTATTAAGTACCTTAACTGGGGCTACAAGTAACTATAACCATAGTTACCTGATTTATAACCCCAGTTACTAAGTCGCATGAAGCTTTAAGTAGACTCTAAACTCTAGAGCCCTATTCATTATAGAAACCCTACATTACCCTTAAAAAGAGAACCCCTCAATCCTAAACCCTAAACCGCCCCTTGCAGGGGGGGTTTCTAAAGAGGTTGCCTCGTCAGCATCGAAGGATTGAGCCATGTACCGCAGTCGGTGGCCTGGCTTTGAAAGTTCAGGGCTTAGGGCTCTTTTTAAGGGTTCCTTTTTAGATTCCTTCAAGGGTTCCTTCTTAGGTTCCTTTAAGGGGTTAGGCTTTAGGGTTCGGGGTTTAGTTCTATGCAAACAGTTGTGTCCACAAGAGCCTAGAAATCTGAGGCCTGAGGATTGCGACCCCAATCCGTGGCTCGAAGAAACCACAACCCTCACCGAAGTCTACACTGGGAATTAGGGTTAGGGTTTAGGGTTTAGGGTTTAGGGTTTTGGCTTTAGGGTTTAGGGAATGCTATGCAGACTCCTATGGAAAAAGCCTCAGGGACCCTCTAAAGCACCACAGCCCTCCACCTGCAAAGCCCAAGCAACCTGTGAAACCTTCGGCCCCCTAAATGAACTCTAAACCCTACTCTGAGGGCCTTAATAATTAGAACAAGGGTTTGGAATAGAAACAACTATGATTGTAACAAGGAGCCCCCAAAACCCTGTTCTAGTTATTAAGGCCCCTAATCTCTAAACCCTAAACCCTGTGAATGTTACTATGAGGGGCTTTTAGAAAATGGGGGACCCTAATATAGTACCCTAAATAGTAGGATCCTTATTATAAGGACCCCAAAATAGGGTACCTGAATTTTCTGAAACTCCCATGAAGCCCTGCGCATGGCCTGACAGACGATCCGGTTCCCCGGCGGCGCTGGCCTCCAGTCTGGAGGAGCTCCGAGGTTTTCTCGCGACTAACAAGGGTTTTAGGTTTAGGGCTTTAGGGTTTTAGGGTTTAGGGTCTAGGGTCTAGGGTTTAGGGTTTAGGGTTTAGGGTTTAGGGGTTTAAGGGTTTAGGGGTTTAGGGTAGATCCCAGTTACCTACGATAGATCCCTACCAGCTAATCGTGTTTTGCAAGGTTCCCCAGTAGCCCCTCAACAAACGCGGGTACCTTTTCCTGGCTTTTCCTACTCTTCAGTTTTTAATACAGAGACCCCCAAAAAACACACGATAAAAGGGTCCGACTGGGCTCCTAGTAATAGTGTTTTCTGAGGTTTATACCGTTTCATATGGGATTCTCTAGAGCTTTCAGCTGGTTTTTTAACGGACACCTGAAAAAACTGCCAAGGTTTTGAAAAAAGGCCTGAAAGGACAGCTGTAGGGTTTTCAGGGTTGGGGGGGGTGCTGCTGTTGCAGCTCAGGGTCATGGGAGCCAGACAGGTTAAACCTGAATCCAGATCTGGTACTTGTCCACAGTCTACAGAAGTGCCCAATGTCCTTTGGTCGGTTATACCAAAGGCGCATCTTCTAATAAAGAGCTATTGTGCTCTTTGGGTCTGGCTTGTGTGCGCTACTATTTATAGTAGAAGCCATAAAGTTGGAACATTATAGTCCTCATGCCCTTAAAGTTTCAGGAATCCTAGCACAAATCATCCTAAACCCATGTTCCAACTTTCTGGGGTTTAGGGAAAACTTGAGGGCTCTGTGAAACATCGGCGATCCGTCTCTGCGGCGGCAGAAACAGGTTGGCCCAAAATGAGAGTTTAGGGTTTAGGGGCTTGGGGTTTAGGGCTTTAGGGGTTTAGGGGTTGAGGGTTTAGGGTTTAGGTTTAGGGGTTAGGTTTAGGGGTTTAGGGGTTTAGGGGTTTA
>CAJNDV010010224.1:140086-157253 GCA_905221635.1 Symbiodinium sp. CCMP2456
AGGGTTTAGGTTTAGGGGCTTGGGATTTAGGGCTTTAGGGGCTTAGGGGTTGAGGGTTTAGGGCTTTAGGGGTTTAGGGCTTTAGGGGTTTAGGGTTTAGGGGTTAGGGGCTTGGAGTTTTGGGTTTAGGGGTTTAGGGGTTTAGAGTCTAGGGGCTTGGGGTTTAGGGTTTTATGCTCCCAACTCTTCTATTATAGGGGCTCGCGGGTTAGGCTTTAGGGTAGATTGACGCTCGGCGATGACGAAGGCGATGCCGATTGTGGCAAACATGCTACGAACCGATACAAGATCAGATTTCTGGTAGCCCCTATGCCTACGACCCTTAGACCAACCCCCAAGGAAACACTGAAAGTAGCCCTTATGGACACTAGCATCCGGAACTCCTGTGAGCTCCAAGGATTCACCGAAAGTCTCCGGCCAAGGGTGACATGCACGGGCACATGCGGCTTCTTGGGTATCCTAATACTAAAGGATCCTATAAGGCTTAGCGCCTAAAACCTAAACCCGACACGATTAAGGTTTCCTTGATTAGGCTGTTCAGTATTTTTCTGGGAAACAAATACATGTAGATGAAGACTTGTGTTGCGTTCGTTAAAACATAATGGAAACGTAAAACACAGAGCATGGAAAAAACATATACCATCGAGAAAGCTAGCTTAAGGGTTCCTAACAGGGCTCCTTTAAAATGGTCTCACCAGGGTCCCTCTTAACGGGCTCTGATAAGGGAGAACTTGTGAAACTGCCCACAATCCGAAAAGGGTTTAGGGTTTAGGGGCTAGGGTTGTAGGGCTTAGGGTGTGAGGTGCAGGGTTTGGGCTGAAGGCTAAGGTTTGGCTTCTGGTTTACTTTTGGAGGGTGAGGCACACCTAGTAATAGTAACGTTTCAGCCTGAACTCCGAACCGTAAACCCCCTAACCCCAAACCTTCGTGGAACCCTGAAGGGACCTCCCCTCTAGCATACCTTACATAACCCTCTGCAGAAATCTGACCCGGTTTTGCCCTAAACCCTAAATCGTGGCTCTGCCTGCTCCTGCATTGCCAGGTAGATGCCCCGGCCGTATGCCTCTGGTTTGCAAAGAGTTCGCGGTTTAGGGAGCTTAGGGTTTAGGGTTTAGGGTTTAGGGCTCAGGGTGTAAGCCCTGAACCCCTACACCCTAAACCCTAATAATATGCCCTATACTCTCTTCAATAACCGGGTCAACAAGCTTCAAATCCAAGACAAGCCATTGTAGTATAAGTATAAGGACGGGTATAAGTATAATTATGATTATACCTACATATCTTCTTCTTCGGCAAGGCTTGAGTCATGTCCGACGCGCCTCTAGCATGAATTCTTTGTGAAACAGAAAAGGCTCAGTCACTCACGGGGGAGGCGAGTCCGCGGTCAGTCCGCTTGAACCCGCCTGCGACCATCCACGAAGTGACCGGCTCAAGGCACCGGAGTGCGGCGGCCGTAGCACGCACATCTACCGGCGCTGCCATGCTTTGCTTGACAGCTGCCAAGAGCAAGTCCACAGAAGCCACCGCCCAGGACACGTGCCGCTTAGCTGGAGCGAGGGGAACGCTGTCCTCGAAAGGGAAAACGTAGCTCGGCAGAGGCGGCGGGTCAAGTGTGATGGAAGCACACTGGCCTGTGAGAGAGAAGGGCAAGCCCAACCCGGGCAACGGTGCCGGAGCAGCAAAGAAGTCTGCGGATGGAGCGTGGGCTCGGGGCCGACGGTATTGCTCGCAACACACATATGGATCAAGCAAAAGCAGAAGGTCCGGGACAAGGTCAGGGACAAAAGCCTGGGCCGACGGGTGCGAGCCCCAGGCCTCAACAGTAGCCCGGAGATGCTGCAACGGAGCAATGAAATCCTGGACCACCTCCCAAACGCGATCCTCATCAGCAGCCTCCAAGGCCAGAAGGGCATCGAGCAGGGCTGGATGGCCTGTTGCTGCAAAGTCAATTTCGGGTTCCCCAAAGGGCGTGCAGTCTCCTGGCGGCTGTACGGGCGGAGCTTGCGGGTGGACGCCTTCAGCTAGCACAGGCCCTGCCGGGCAGAAAGTGCCCCACCTCCGCTGGCAGGCTGGGGTCATAAAGACATGCCTGCGCATCCTGGCATTATTGGCGTACATACGCCCGCAACCACTGCACCAAGCCTGTGTGGTGCCGGCTGTCAGCGTGGTGGCACGGGTGCGGTACCCATGTACCCTGCTAGCGTGGCAGGCCC
Source organism: Symbiodinium sp. CCMP2456 (assembly GCA_905221635.1). Taxonomy (NCBI): domain Eukaryota; class Dinophyceae; order Suessiales; family Symbiodiniaceae; genus Symbiodinium; species Symbiodinium sp. CCMP2456. Next base: position 142,300 of record CAJNDV010010224.1, read on the forward strand.
ATGACACCCTATCCACAAAACCCAGTCGGCATGGGAGACAGGCCTCGACATATCGCACATCCCCAGAAGGTGCAGGGGGCTCATCACTATAAGTGAGGAAAAAGCGCCTGCAGGCATGAAAGGACGCATAAAGCACTAAGCGGCATGATTCCAAAACTACAGCACGCTTAACCCAGCCTCGGAAACGCCCGGGAGCACAGCGCATAACATCGCCCCAGGACTCCCAGTGCGCCAGAGGGTCCCCAAGATCGACAGTGGCGCGCAGTCTGGCAAAGAGCCAGCTCAGCGCCGAGCGCATTTCCTCGAGGTAAGCATTGTCTTGACGAATCAGCGCCCACAGAGCATCCGGTGCAGACTGGACCAGCTGCCGTAAGTACCGAAGCCGCTCCACTCGGAGAAGTGTGGCCGGGTCAGGCAGTTGGAGGAGGGCACAAGCAGTAGCCCCGGAGATATGTTGATCCTCGCCGTGTGGAACACAAAGGGTCTGCCTATACAGCGCGAAGACTGTGCGGTGATAGAAGCTGCATTCCCCTTTGCGGAGGCTCGGCCACGCCCCCGCTCCGAAGAGCAGGCGCGGAAGCACCATCGTGGAGAGGAGGGCACCTCTTCGGGCTACAGCTATGCGGCGACACCTGTATGCCTTGAGGCGGCCCTGACGGAAGGCAGACCACGCAGATGAGCTGCGAGCTCGCAGCTCTGGCAGGAAGGAGTTGTTGGCGCTGATAAGCACCCCTAAATGCCGGTATGTTGCAACCAACGGGAGGGACGCAGGCTCAGCGTTCTCACGAACAACGCTAAGCACACCCTTGCCACGGAAGAGGTCCCTCCTAGCAGAGCGTGCCCCCTGGCCTTGCAAAGCCACCATTGCAGCTGTCTTGGCAGCGCCATACGAAAGCGTATAGCCGTGTGCGGCAAAAGATTCGTCAAGGACAGATGCCTCAATAGCTGTCTGCAACGGAGCCATATGCGAGGACGAAAGGTTCAGGCAAGTGGCAAGGTCGTCAGCCCAGATCACATCTGTGAGCGGCACGAAAACCTTTGGCGGGGCACGCTCGGACAAGTCCCTTCTGGAGTCCCAAGGCAGAGACGGGACCGAACCGGCGGACGGAGTGGCGGCCCGCAGCGAGTCCCGCATCGCAACTATGGACTCAATGCCAGCACTATACATGAGATCCGCTAGTGCTGAGCCCGGGCGAGACCCACGACGAGTAACCACAGGGACATGGTCTCCACGAAGAGAAAACCAGGACCCCCTGTGCATCTCGGCTGCAAGCGACTCTAGCCATGTCGAGGCTTTTCTTCGAGCAAAAGCGCTGTCCCCGGCAAGACGCTCGGCGAGCCCATCACAACCAGGTTCATCCAGGGGCAGAGCAGAAGTTCGCGCAGCACCCGCGCTGGCTGCAGTTCTGCGGGCTGTCAAATCCCGTACCGACTGGTAATATGCCGAAGCAACATCTGCGAAGAGAACGCAGGCAGGACGACGTTCCTTGGAACACCACTGGCAGAAAGAGCGCACAACATGGTTGCCAAAAACGACAGAGGCTCCTCGCTTGCCCCCCAGGAGAATTGGGGGTGCACTCGCAATCACGTGCTCATACAGGCTCGGCCTAAAAGCTTTGTGAATAACTTTCGTCAGGGTAGGAAGCAGCATAATGGCTCGATAGGACTCGCATTTATTCCTAGGCCCCTTATGCTTGTAAAGGTGCGTCATCGAGGCGCCCTTAAGGCCAACGGCCTCTTCACCGAGGATCCCCAACTTGAGGATTAAAGGCAAGACCAACTGCACTACCTCTGACGGCATAGCCTTGAAAAACTCAGCAGGGATGCCATCAGGTCCACACGCTTTACGGCTTTTCAGAGTGGCCATAGCACAGCACACATCGCTAGGGCTTGGTAGGGCCGTGATAGCGTCTGGAGATGGCCAGACGAGTCCATCTCTTTCTGCAGCAACGCGCACGAGCATTTCGGGCGTGCCCTCAATGCCAGCCTCCATGGCCCCGAAATGTGAACGCCACCGGGCAGTGGCAGCAGCAGTCGAGTCACAAGGCTTACCCTCACAATCCAAGATCTCCGGCAGCACATCTGGTGTGTAAGGCTTGCGCTGGCGCAAGCCGAGCAGCCGGTTAAGGGCTTGGAAGGAACCAGGCTGATTAGTCTGTACCTCGTCAGCAAGGGTAGCCAAATAGGCAGCTCGGTCGTTCTTACATGCCTGTTTGAGCCTAGATGAGGCCTCCCTGAGCTCGGCTCCCTTTTGTTCACCGACGCAGGTAGCTCTGCGGATCCACGGCGAGCGTGACTCGCGTTGCAGTATGCTGGGATCAGCGCATGCCCAAGTGGCAAAGGAAGCGGCAAGCCAGTGCCTGCGCACACGGTTACGGAGATTGACGCATTGTTTACGCAAGGAAGCGACAGCAGAGTGTAGCCCCCACGTCGCGGCAGTGATGTACACATGTTTGGGTCGGCTGTCACAGCGAGGGAAGGCCTGTGCAAGGGAACGCTGCAGGTACCCAACAAGAACCGCAGCGTGTGCATCAGCGGAGACATTCCAGGACACGACAGGCGCCTCGGCAACAACGCGTGCAATCTGGGCTCGACGCTGCGGGTCAATGATGGCTCGTGCATCGATACCAGCAAGTCGGGCCGGGCGCTCACATTGTCCGCACTGGAGGCGGGCACGCACTTGTACCACAGCAGCGACATGATCGACGTATGGCTGGCCAACGTGTACCTCAGGTGCCGTCCACGACTCGACGGCCGCGTTCCACCAAGCATCTGGAAGGCAGATATAGTCGGCCCGAGTCAAGGCTTGATTACGCTTTTGTGAGTAAGTCCACGATTCGCCCGTATGGCATCCGGACCATGTGGACGGGAGCCATACCGAGCACACATCTACGAGCTCTTTCAGAAAGGCTCCGGCATCGTCCTGTTCTTCAGGTGCATGATCCCCGATGCGGGGACAGCAGATCGATCCAACGGAAGCATTGAAGTCCCCTCCGATAAGGATAGGCGCCTTGGCAGCAGCCCGCTTAAGGAGGTCAAGAGTCTCAGACCACCAGGCACCGAGCTGATCACGCTCCGTGCCTCTGTGCGGGGCATGCAAGGAGGCAAAACAGAGCTTGAGCGGGCCTCTATGAAAATGCAGCACAAGCCTGCGGCTGTCCTTATGCAGAACCTGAAAGGCCTCCTTGCAAAAGACGGCACCAACACAGGCACCACTCACGGTGTTACGCAGGAGCGAGTGTCCATCACGGAACCAGAGTTCCACTCCCAAGCTGCCCGCCTCAGCACCGGAGCAGAAACGTAGATATCGGGAAGTCCGCACGAAGCCCTGTTCGGTGCGGGCCTCCTGGATTGCAGCCGCATGCACTTTAGAGGCATCGAAGCATGATGCCAGAAGGGCGGGGCGCCCAGCAGCGTACGCGATGCCAGCAGCAGCGCCATCAGCAAAGGCCTGGCCACTAAGGGACAAAACATTATATGTGGCAAAACGAAGGCTCATGAAGCCAACATTGCTGTCCTCAGCCGCAACGTCAGAAGCTGGCTCGGAAGGCAAAGGGCGGAAGGGTGCAACCAGGTCGGCAGGGGCAAGGCCTAGACAGGCACGCGGCTCATCCAGTAAGCCTCCAAGGGGAGGCAAGGACGGATCCCCCGTCATTCCACGCAGGGACACACCACACCACTCAATGAGCCTACCACCGTCATGCCACCAGTCCCGTGGCGAGCTTCCGGCCGACTCGCGCCAGGCCAGGCTTCCTAGAGCTTTGCCAGCCGCAGCCAATTTGGCGGCACAATCAACACACTCGTTGCCGAAGAATCCACAGTGGCCTGGCACATGTGACATGATAAGGGACCTTCGACGGAGCGCCTCAAAGCCAGCGCATGTCCTGCGTAGGACAGCGGCAACCTCATGCACAAAGGCAGCCGACGCTCCAGCGGCAACGGTAAGCGCGGCCTGACAGTCAGAGAAATACCTGACCTCTCGGGCTCCGAACGCTGTGCTGCCAACCCAGACCGCGGCAGTGAGAGCGATGCACTCTGCCACGAAAGCAGAGGGTGGGACGATCCCGCTGTCATACCACGGAGGGGCAGCCCCCGACAGAAGGCTGAGGCTTCGCGGGCCCGGATCAAAGAAGGCAACAGCCCAGCCAACACGTGCAGACTGCCCTCCAGCTGCAGGAGTAAAGGAACCGTCTGCAAAGCACTGAATAGCCGTGTTAGCCACAGAGTTCGAGGGCGTCGGCAGAAGCCCGACGAGGCGTCCCCTCTCACTACCAGAAGCCAACAATAGCAGGTCAGCAAAAGTGCCAAGGCGTACATCAGGTTGCAGGAAAAGAGATACCTGTTCCGCAGTAAAACCCAAAGGGACTCCAGCAAGGAGGAGAGGAGCATTACTGTCCCCAAAAGTGCCTAGATTGAAGGGCTCAACAGCGGGCTCAACCAAGGGAAGTGTAATATCCGGCTGTGGCAGGCATGCCTCTAGGGACAGAACAGGCCGGACAACAGGAGCCCTGATCGGCAAAGTGAGAAGGTCCTCTAAAGTAGTTGCGGCACACTCGAATGGGTAACCCCCTGCTGCTGCGGCACTCTCTTCAAGCAAAGTGACCAAAGGGCCTAAAGGGCTGCCGCAGAGCCCCGTAGAACCATCGGCCGGAACAGTAAGAATGGGGTCTGACATTTCTTCGCTTGGCCCTCCAGCATCAACGACAGGAGGGGGAACTCGCGACCGGACAGGCGTAGGGATGCCTGACAAACAAGGCCTGTGGGCCATCGTGCCTGCGTTGCAGCTGTCAGAGGTAGCCGCCTGAAGAACACATGGAACGGAGGACCAGTGCTCGTGTTTGCTGTCATACCCTGGGCATCGCAAGACCTTACTATACAAGGTCTCGGGTGAAATGCCTGGTCTTTGGGGGGGGTAGGACCCGAGTCCTCAAAATAATGAGGCCTCAGAGAACATCGCACACCGAAGAACCCGAAAAAATGAAAGTATATAAAATTATATAGGCAGCTAAATGGTGGTGCCGAGGTCGAGACTGAGATTGGAAATTGGACTTGTTGGAGCGAATATGTGTGCACTTTGGCAACATTTGTATTCTTGCGTGCGGAACAAACCCTAATTCCCGAACCTTATGTTCGATAGCGGATGCCGATATTTGGTAGCGGCAAATGAAAATATTCATTTCCCGCTACTGAATTGCTCCGGATACGCTAGCTAGATACATCGATAAATAAATATATAGACTTAACATATAAATACTGAGGATTCCGGCAAGGAATCGGTTCAACATGCTGGGCGAAAGCTGTTGCGAAGTTCCGAGGATACGCCATTTACGTAGACTTTAGGGTTTTGTGAGGCTATAGCTAGCTTGTGTAATTACAATTTCTCGGGCTTGCTTTCTGAAGCTTGCTGGGGGGAGCTTCGATAAGGGATTCGGCTGGAACTTCAAGATTTGGGCCTGAGGGGAACTTCAAGATTTCGGCCGTTCAGATGGATACGTACCTACTGGGGTTTTATAAATCCAGGGTATATAGTCGAATGAACCAGGATTTTTTCCCTTGCGAGCTTCCCGTTCGCCCGCTACAGCGAACCATGCGTTGCACTCACGGCCGTATACAGGAACCCATGTATTAAAGGGCCCTTTTCGCAGAGCCTGTAGATAGGCCCCTGATCCATGAACCCCAAACCCCACGCCCCAAATTTCTTACCTAGCTAAAGATATATATATATATATATATAGCTATATATAGCTAGCTAGGGTGGAACCCTAGGCCCCAAGACTTTCGAACCCTATATAAATTCTAAATCTATCTGTAGCACTAGATTTGTTGCTAGGCGCCGAAGTTTGAGCAGAGATCCGGTGATAGACCAGTATATAGCTATACTTAATCCTTTGCATATATATTCGTAACTATATTGGCCCGTAAAATTCTAGGAACCCCGCCGGCCCATGTAAATAAGCAGGCATGCTGTGCATACGCTACCGGTAGGATTATCAGAACGAACAAGACGAATCGAACATGAAGCGTGCTTTGGCAATGGGCAGAGAGCGTTTGCGGGCATCTGGTTCTACGTCTACGACTTCGAATTCCAGACCTGATGGTGCCCCCACCCGTGCACCGCAGATGTGTTAGCATGCCGCTGCTGCCACGATTGCAAGCTGCACACATGGCTTAGCATGATGCTGTCGACACCAGCCGTGCCCTGTGTAGGTACGAGAGTTCTAGGTCCGAGACCAGGGGTCAAAGCAGCTTGTTTTTCAGTGTAGGGCTGCCATGTCGAATGCACCCGAAGCGGTGCCGAAGGAGCCTTAATTCAAATTAGCACCGATACCCAGAAACCTTCAGTGGCGTATGTGGCTCATGACTTGTAATAATTCTAAGGAGTCCAACGCCAGACAGGCCAAGGTGGACTCAGTATTCGATGTTTTGAAATCAGTGATGGATTCCTACGACTGGGATGTCATTCGGGCAGACGAGGCCCCCAAACCCAGATGCCCCGTGCTCCAGGCCCCCTTTTTCTCTAGATCCGCTGGCAGGCCAAGGTCTTGGTCCCGATGACGGAGGCCTCCGTCCTGGCGGGGGGTGTTTTCGAACGGGACGCAGCCAGCCTGCAATTTGCTGATCCGTGTATCTGTGTCGAGCACGTAGTTACACATGAGATGTATATGTGATCATGTGTCGCCAAGATCGTTCTCAACTTCGAAGTTGTCATCTCGATGCTTGCCAAGCTGGAAATCAATTTTCCTTCGGCTGGGGTGTTTAAAGATTCTTCGCTGCACACACATACTATTGCTCGAAGCCACTACCCAATCGCCGAAATATCACAGGCTTGCCGACCATGATTAAACTCAGGATGCCTTCTTGCGGGTGAATACCCAACACGGCCTCCTCGTCGTTGGCGCGGCCAGAGTAGGACCGGATGGCCGATCCAAGAAGGTCCTCAAAAAAGAGGTGGGGGAGTCCCGTCAATTTACTGAGATTTCTTTATGCTGCAAGCACTTGCTTCATATAGCGAGTTTATATTAAATGTCAGCATTATTTAGTGAGCAAGCCAAGGACTGGGCAGGGCTTCAGGGCGGGCGCTTGAGAGCGATGCTCGCACTTTCCGTGAGGATGACGAAACGTACTGTTGCCGCGAGGAGACATTAATGAGAACAAGACATATATATATATAAGGCATACACATATTCAAAGAGGGATTATGGAAACACTGCACCAGGACTGAGGAGATGCAAGCGATCAAGACCTTCATTGCAGAGCTGCCGTCTTTCCAGGTCGGCGAGCTTTAGGAGTTTGGGCTGATTCAGGATTTTTTCGTAGGATCACTGGAATACAGTTTTGGAGGCCTCGGTTGCAACTGAGCCCGTGGACAGCCCATTCGCTGCAGAGCAACTCGGAGAAGCTGTGCACGCCACTCGCCGATTCTGTGTGCACGTCCTGTACACTAGTGGCCCAAGCCACTGTATACGTATACATACCAACCCCAACAACATGACCTGCGTGAGGTGCCTGGCTTTACAGCAGAAAGCCTCGACGAGGAGCCGGACGAAGATGCAGATGTGGCCAGATTATTATAATTAGCTAGGAGCCTTGATAATGTGTTTGTTGCGACTCTACAGTCCTCCCCTAATTATAAGTAATTAGCTCCAGGCAGCGAGCGATGGCGAAGTCGAAGACGACGGCAGCGGCGCAGAGGCAGATGAATTCCAGGAGGCGCGCGGCTTAACCTAGGATGTGCTTTGGCTTGGGGTTTGGGGGCTGGGGTCTCGGGTGTTGAGGCTTCAGCTTTGTGTCATTTGTTCGTGGAAACAGCGTTCTTACCCCGAATATCCGCAATTGAAGCTAGCATTCCCAATGCCTGCATTAAAGGCCCGAGAAGCCTAATTATATTAGTATATTGCTCCGAAACCTGAAAACCTACGGGGCTGCGAGCACAGCGGAACTCACGGCTGCACACTGCGGTAACGATGCTTAGCTTGCCAGCCGGAGCCATAGGTTATAATTGATGATCATGTCAGGAGTCAGCAGTGCCATCGACAGACGTGCCGGAAGCTTCCATGGAGGACGACGAGACTTGAGCATTAGGGGTCTAGGGTTCACGCCGGTTTATACTATGTATATAGATATATATGTATATATATATAGAGTTTTACGTGTATTTAAAATATATATATATATATACAGTTCCAGGGTTTGGAGTTATCGGGTATTAGGATGTTGGTTTTGGGATTTTGGGGCTGCGGCTTGGACGGTTTGGGGTTTCGGGTTTGGGCCGGGGCTTGGAATTTAGGGTTTAAGGTTGTCGTAGGTTTAATAAGGTTTGGGAATAACGGCTTAGGGGTTCTGCTATTCGACTTTGAGGTTTGGGGGTCCGCTTTGTCTCGCATTTCCAGTACACCGTCCCCAGCCTTTAATTGATATTCGAGCATTTGAAATCGAAACCCAAAGAACCGAAGCTTGAATGGTCAAAACCGATTCAATACGGCGAAAGCAGATTCGATGGATGACCAATAATTCCTTCACATGCCTAGCCCCAATATCATCCTTAAAACCTAAATAAACCAAATCCCTTATAATCGAACCAAGCTGTCCGATGTTGTTCCTGAGAGGAAGGCGCAAGCCGAAAATAATATTGGACACGAAGCCGTAACCTCGATATCTGAAACCCAAAAAACTAAACCCAGAACACATAAATCACAAACCTCTAAAACCCCCAACCCTAAAACCCGACTCCGTAACCCCAAACCCTAAACTCCTAATATGATAAGCCGTGACTTTAAAACCCGAAATATATCCAAAAGTCCGAAACCCTAAAAACCCCAAGCCGTAAGCCTAAAACCCCTCCCGCATCATAAGGTATTTGCTTTGGGTTGCCTCCCTGGTCGCAGTCGTATACGTAGATGAATATGGATAGATATATAGACCTCAGAATAGATACGTATATCAGTCCCTCCAGGATTCACAAGTGCCACCGCCCTCGCCAGCATCGCCGGGGCTGGCCAAGGATCCGCGACCTCGGATTCCGGGAGTCTATCTATCTATTTATCTATATGTGTATCTATCTATCTATCTTTCTATCTTCTATCTATCTATCTATCCATCTCGGTGGAGGATTTCTGTGGTGCAGGGATCGGGCTTCATGATTTCGGTGTGGGGGTTGCTCGCTTCATGTTAATTAACTTTTTAATTAACAAGGATTTGCTCGAAGTTGACGGTCGCTGAGGCTTGCAGTGATCTCATAAACTCGGGGAGTTGTCTAGTATAAACAACCCTGAACCCTGTTGTGTACGTGCAGTATATATAAATCTTGAACCCTAGCATGCCTTACAATATAATACCCTGCCCTTGGTGAGTTCTGTGCTTGTACACATGTCGCATATACGTACACAGCACATGAAAACTGTAGCTCACGAAACATCTGATCAGGAGGAGGGGAAACTGCTCGATGCAGATGCGGTTCCGGCGCCACAGAAGGCGCTGCAGGCCCAGTTGGAAAACATGAAGTGCGGCGAGAAAGCCCTCGAAGTTCTGCAAGCGCAGCAACAGTTGAAGAAGGCCGCTAGGGAGGAAAAGGCGGCAAAGACGCTGGCACGCAGCTGCGAGTCAGCATCGTACACATTGCATCATCTGAAATATCGTTATAATGCTGCACAGATAATGAATTGTCACCGTGTACCCATACTCTGTCTGAGGCAAGGCCAAGGCAGCACCGGGCAAAGCTAAAGCTAAAGGAAAGGCGAAGAAACCAGCAGCCACAGCCGAAGAGGAGCCCACAACAGGCAACGCCCCGGAGCCCAGCGAGACCAGCAAGACAGACACACCAAACGAAGGCAACACCCCCAGCGAGACCGTCAAGACAGACACACCAAAGGAAGGCGACACCCCCAGCGAGACCGTCAAGACAGACACACCAAAGGAAGGCAACACCCAGGAGCCCGGCGAGCCGTCGACCAAGCGAAGGGAGGCGCAGCAGGGTACCCAGGAAGAAGCACCGAAGAAGAAACCGAAGACGACTCATGAGGCGCATTCCTATCGATTTTACAAAGGGCTACTGCACAACATAGACACAACATGCACATGCGTCACGACTGTCATCTGATCCACAGAACCGGACTATTGCGGACGTGCACAAGCTGCTCTACCCGATGAACAACATTGGGCTACGAATGCCCACTGCCGTGGAGCTGAAGCAGAAGCAGCTATGGCAACACATGTTGGACACACATGGTGCTACTTGATGTAGACACATCAAATTGGCTTGATCAATTTCTGAGGTGCTACACCGTTCGAAATCCAAGCTTTCTTGGTAGCGGTATTCAAATCCTTCCCAACCACAACGGCTACTACGTCCTCGAAATGAGAAGCCACGCGTGGATCCGAGCTGTGGCTTTGCAACACATGATCAAGGCCTGAATCACTGAACTTGTCGGCTTAATTTCCGAAATGAGTCTTTACCTGTGTTCACACGTGCACCTGTACATGTCTCTACTTTTGACTGTGCCGTGCTTCATACTAAACCCTTTACCCTTTTACCCTAAACCCGAATCATTCTGAGCAGGCCAACCAGCAAAACGGCTGTTCTGTGAACTGGCGAAAGCACGGCTATGACTACGGGTGGAGACTGTCCATGGTCTTGGCCGGATGGTGCGAGGTTCCACAAGGTATCGACGCCAACGATATGGATGCCGTCCGCACTTGGATCGGGAAGGTTGAGGCCGCTAAGGTCTGAATGTGTGGTTAATTCCTGTCGTGCGATGTTAGGCATGACATTTTGATTTAAAGCGGGGGCCTGTGCAGGCGTGGTATGCAACAACAAATCAGTATCGAAACTATTTCGGCTCTAGACCCTCTTTAAAGTTTTGTGTGTGATATATATATATATATGTACATCACACATACATACACATGTGGTCTAGCTAGATACATTATGCACAATATATCCGGGGCAACAAGCATGCATCTCTGCACGTGGGCGTTGGAACGGCAAGCCCGTTCAATCAGTTTCTGATGTTGCTCGGAAGAGCTGCTGTCTACGTGACAAAAACAGGTCTCGCAACAGTTCACAGCAGTTCTCCCTTACTGCTTGAGATTCCCTGATTATCTACGGAGTGACCCAGCAGCCTGCAACCTCTCTTGCTTGCACTGCTTGCATTCATGCGGCCCAACAGCTAGGGTGGCTTTGCCTTGCAGATCAGGGTTGCGAACTGCTTCGGGCCGGCATGGATACATGTTATCCACTCTCTTTGAGTGGCTCCGCGGCTGCTATGCTGTTGGCACTGGGAGTACCAACGATCTTGTTACTTGCTTCCAGTCAGATACAAGATTAGCCTGAAGCCAAAGAACCCAGCCTAGTTATCGACATCTCACAGGCTGCAGACCGCCCACTATGTCGCGGCCATTGCTGACAAGAAGCACACGCGAGACGACGCCTCGGTGATTGGCTGGAGTGTGTCTGTGTGTCATCCGAACTAGGCTTTCTTTTCGATAGCAATAAAATGCACGTTGGAAATTTGGAAGCCTGAGGATCTGATGCTCCTCGAAGCCTTCTCTGGGGTGGGCCGTCTTGCTGCTGCCTTTAAGGACAGCAGACAGCGTGTGCAGGGTTCTTACAGCGACGTGCATATCACTGAAGTTCACATCTGCTTATAGCTCGGAACTACATAGAATAGCAAACCAAATAGACCAGGTCGACCTACGACATCCAGACCTCGGCCCTCGAAGAGAACATCCTGTCGACAACAGGCTTCCTAAATCTGGTAAAGAAAGTGTTGCGACTTCAGGCGGGAGGTTTGCTGTGGGCGGGACACCCGTGCTGCAACATGATATTCATGTCGAAATCAGTGCATCAGCGCCAACACACAAGCCCATGGGGCAATACGGAAGAACCCAGCTTCCCGACTGCAATGAAACATGTTGCCAGACAGACATTGCATTCAGTTCCGAGTTCGTCCCTATCGTGAACGTAAACCCCAAATCTAAGGTGTGATGATTGCAAACCGCATCTGCGCCAGATTCAGCCTCCTCCTGTACATGGCCACCGTCCGCAGAGTTTGGAGCGCGATCGAACAACCAGCTTCAAGCGTGCTCAAGCACATCCCGTTCTTTGCATTTTTGAGGGACGTTTTGACACGCTGTCATGTTGACTGGGATACATGTTCCTTGCTCCTTGTCAGACCATTATAACATGTCTCGAACAAGTGTCGTTTGTGTTGCTACTCTCATCACAAGCTAGCAATATTATGCCGTTTGAATCCAAGTTGGATGGGCCTCTACGGGGGCAACAATGCAAAACCGAGCTATCTGATGGGATGCTCGTGCTAGCCTGAGCTGAACGCATACACACTACACACCTGCAATTGCAAGCATGTACAGACATGTGTGTTCAATTTGGATTCTACGTATTTCAGGAAGTGGCTGCCCCGGGTCCACAACCGAATGACGAAAGAGAAGAAGAAGGAATTCGCCGAAGGCGCAGCCAAAGTCGTGAAGAGAGGAGCCAAGCCCAGCAGTGGTCCGGCGCCAGTGTGCCTCGTATGTTCATTCCATATAAAAATATTTGCGACTTGTTTACAGTCAATCTCGGATGTAGAACAATGAATATCGAACACATGTCCACGAGGACTGGTACGAAGCGACTGTCTTCGACTGCAGCCTATCCAACAGGATTTGCACGTGCGATTGCTCATCTGCATCTTGATCAGAACAGGCAAGAGGCGGGCCAGGGGTGACAGAAGTATCTGATTGTTTGACCCGACGCAATACATTTAAGGAAGAACGTGGGCCCCAGCTGACCCTGGACATGGTTACCCATGCTGTTCAGGATCTCGCTCCTTGCCCTATTTCGTGCAACCGTTCAGAATACAAGTGCTAAAGCTCAAAATCCAAACCCCTAACTATATGATGATATCCTCAACACTTGAATCTACAACGTAACCAAGGAGTTTCCATCCTGGGCCGATGCTGATCTGGATGAGTTGCGCAACTTCCTGATAAGGGAAGCTGCTAGAGGTATGTTTACGCCTTTGGTCGGCCTTCCTTTGTGATACTTTTAAAGGGTGTGGGATCCTCTCCTCGTAGCTACGTATTCCCAGCCTATCTAAGGTTATTGTATATTCAGGCCAGGTCACACCAAAGGCACCATGCACCCAGTATCCGCCCCAAGCCAGAGAGTCTCAGTGTAGGATCCTGGTTTCTGTTCTCGTACTTAAATTCAGTTTGTGCATATATGAGGGGTGTATCGGCTTTAATAATAAGTCTTCCTTAATTGTCAGGTTGGGTTATGGAAGGCTAGTTAATTATACATTCTAGGTCGGTGGTGGGACGATTCAATTATATATTAGGTCTTGGGGTGCTAGGTAACATTTATTTATTTAGGGGAGATCCTGATCATATGTAATTATAGAAGTATTTATATAACTCTTGCATCGGGGTATTGAATATGGGTATTGTAAAGAAATAAATAAATAAATAAATATGGGTATTGTAAAGAAATAAATAAATAAATATATATATATATATGAATATGTCTTTATAATATACATAGATATATTGTGTATACATATATTTGGGCTTCCTACGTTAGTCTTGCTTAATTGGCCTGGGGGGATGCTTTGCAAGCTGTGCCTGCGGATTTGTTGCATATCGAGGTTATCAACTTCAACCGTCGATTAATGCTAGCTAGGACCACTACTTTAATTTCAGGTCTACTGCGACGACGATTTGGGGCCTCAGTCTATTATATAGTCTGTTGGGGCTATCAGTGGGCATGTAGATATCCGGGATTGAATGGGGTGCTCTGCAGATACAAACTATAATGAACTCAGGAACATTGGCACCATATGCCAGCTTTTTGAAGCATTTGCAACCCTTAGGATTTTATACGTCGTGCTCGGAGCCAATTAGATATCTGCAACACCCCAAACCCAAACCGTTCCATTGCGCTTGGCAGCAAAGCGCCAGCCGCCGAGAAGCAGCCAGGCCAGCTGCTCCAGATGCAGAAATCTAGCCTCAGATTCTTCGGTTTCGTTAAGTATAGCCTTCATACAAGACCTTTATATAAACCTTCACCCATACATCGCCTAGACCCCAAAACCCGGTAGACCCTAGAGCCCAGACCTTTCATACAAAGACCTTTATAAACCTTCACCCATACATCCCCTAGACTTTAAACCCGCTAGACCCTAGACCCCAGACCTTTATATAGACGACCCTGATCAGCGAGCCCTATGACCTCTGTATATCCCTAGACCTCCCTTGCACCCTTTCTGCATTCGTGGTCATCTACACTCTGGGCTCAGGGCTTTCCTTACTTAGGGTTGGTCCTGTAGGGTTGACGAGAGATATATAGCTGGCTTCAGAAATCCTGGTCTAGATGTGAACTCATGAGTAATTATAATTGAGTCCTCTACCAACGTCGAATAAGTATAACTCATTATACACAAAGAAGCATTCCTATATGATTGTATAAGTACAGAGCAGTTCCCCAATGCTATCCCTAAACCCTAAACCCTAAACCCTAAACCGCCTAAACCCTAAACCCCTCAACCCTAAAACCTAAACTCTACATATACACACACACAGAAAGTCTTTAAATATACATTTATGTAATTACTTTGTAATATGCACACGTATATATATATATATACATATATAGGGGGCTTGCTTCCCTAGCATTACGAAACTATACAAATGTCATCCTTAGTCCAGGAAACCAGATGGAGTTGGCTGTTTCTGTGATGATATATGTAGCTAATCGTCATAGAACCCATATAATGATGACAGGGGCTAGCGTTAAACAGCGTGAAATTGCGTTAAAAACAACACAGGAAACCAGCGTGAGAGCGGTCTCGCGTTAAATAGCGTGAAATCGCGTTAAACCGCGTTAAAATCGCTTTATCCTATACTAAGCATGCCTACAGCCCTTCTGGAGTCACATGTTTCTGACAAGGCCCGGAAAA
>CAJNDV010010224.1:161603-176596 GCA_905221635.1 Symbiodinium sp. CCMP2456
CTGAAGTCACTGAACTCCTGACTAAGCCCAACCTACCTAACAGCACAAGCCAACCACAAGGAATGGAGTGCATCATTGGCGCAAGAGCTGGCCGACTGTGTGGCAATAGATCCTCAGATATTATTTATGGGTGATACTCGATTAATTATAAAGGGCACGAGTCTTTCGGATGTGGGTCATATAGGCTGGACTGAACTGCAAGGGTTTTTTGAGGCTCGGTAGTTTGCACGGTTCGTGGTCTTGCATGCAGAGACACGATATAGCTGGGCTTGGGTAGCGATTTGCGTGTTGCAATTAGGTGAACATTCTGAGGATTTGGAATTTACGGGTTTAGGGTCTTTTAAGGCTTGGGATTTAGGGGTTTATAAGAGAGCATTATTAAAGGGTCTAGTAATGAAGATTGATGCAGCCGGCGAGCTTAACCCCAAAACCAAATCCACAAAGCCAGATCCTACCGCTTTCGAACCTAAAGCCCTGGTCCATAAACCTAAATCTTAAACCTGCCCTAGCTGTTAGAACTAAACCCTGGCCAATGCCGTAGGAGCTTGGCTCATCGGCGCCGGCATCCGTCGAGAACCTCGCAGCGTGTGGGGCGAGGGGTACTTTCCAGGGCAACATCTGGAGAGACGTGCGTGCCCAGTGCGGCACAACTTCGAAGAGGATAGGATCCGGAACATGTGTTGCTCATCTTTATTTCTCGTTGATTTTTGGCTAAGTATCAATAAATATATGAAGCCTATTTACATTCTCGATCTATCAATGAACACTGGGTTTGTCAGGCTATTCCTGTGGACAGCATCAGACTGACGGTGCGAGCCCGGCCCGATCCCAAGGATAAGTGCCGCGAGACAACCGAACTGAGCTTTCCAGTAATCGCTCCACACTTGCTGGCGCACTATCTGCTTCGGGAGAACAAAGTTACTATTGACCGAGCTGCTTGCGATCGCTTCTGGCAGCATTTCCGGGAACGGAAGGCTCCTTGGATGGAGGGCTTCGATTCAAGGAACTTTGTACCGCTGGCCCTTTACGGGGATGAAGCTGAGTACACCATCACCAAAGAGAAGATCCTGGTCCTATACATCAGCAACGGAGCAGAATCACTTTAGAATCGTTTTGGGGACCTTTCAGTGCTACTCTAAATACTCAAAGCATCGGGGCATAGGACCAGGTATAGGCTTATTGATGGGTATGGGCTTCGACTCAATCTTTAAACTGATGTAACATAATTTGGGTAATAAGCTTGTTTTGGGATTATGCTAGCCTTATGTAGTGGCAGGCTTTCCATTGTACGAGGGCTCAACCACCGTTTTTGGAAGTCGATTTCCGGTGTTCGCTATCCGCTCTGAAAGAATGTTTGGCTACGATACAATCGGGCCCGTCTGGGATTTTTTAGCCTGGAGTATCAACACAATGTATTTGGGAACTTTCCCCACGAAGAACCTAGCTGGTCATGATTTGCAAAGCCTGGGTCCCGACATGATGCCAAACGATCCGATGTACAATGGATATAAGTTCCGACTCGTTGAACTACGAGGTGACTGGAAGCACCATCTGCATAGCTTCAAGCTGGTAAGCCATTGGTCGTGCAATGACATATGCCACTGCTGCAGGGCATCCAAGACTAACGAGCTCTATCCCTACACCGACTTTACGAATCAACCAAAATGGTTGTCTTCAATCAGGACCCATGGTGAATTTCTAGCAGAACAGCTCCAGGAACCGATCAATTCAATGGTTTACACGGCGAAATTTCACTATCATTTCCTTCGCTTTTGTTCCGTCCACACGGTGCAACTGGGCATCGCTCAGTTTTGTCATGGAGGCTGCTTTTTTGAGCTGATGAAGGTAGACTGGTTTCTTGGCGATGACAAGGCCTCTAAGTTGAGGTTTGCTTTCCTTCGCTTCAAGGAGTTTATCCGGAAACACAAAATAGATTGTTCACAACCGCCCTTCAAAAGCTACATGTATGTCACGAGCGGGGAAGAGTATTGTTACTTTGGAAGCAAAGCCTCCTGGCAGGATTTGTGTACTCTGTTTAGCTAGTTCCGAAGCGCTGGGTTCCTGTCGTTTCATGATATATTGCTGCGATAGATGAGGCATACAATTCCCGAGTGATGACAAGCTGGTTGGCGTACGAGTGCAGCCAGGCCTACGAGAGGCACCAGACGGAGCGCATGCTTCTGACCTACACCTGTGTACATGCCTTGCACTCTTGGTACTGCAAGTTGGAGCAGCATGACCGGTACCTCACCCAGACGGACTCTTACGTTATAAACAAACGATTGTTTACTTTAAGTGGGGTCCGGGATGCTAGAGTAAATTGAATAGTTATATATTATGTAAACACTTAAAGTCTTCTTGTCGCTTGTCTTGTTTCCAGGAAGCCGATGCCATGTATCAGTGGACTCTCACCCATTTGGGATCTTATTTGGAGCTGGCCAAGCAAGCAGCGGCCAACCGGGAGAAGCCAAACTTGAAGAAACAACTTTTGGCAGTAGGACTCGGTGCTTGAAGCCCCGCCTAAATCTCGGCCCTAAATCATCAAGCAACTGTATACCCAGGATGGCGTGGATGCTGCGGCCGAAGCACCATATTTTTCAGCATTTAGGAATATTTATGACTGTCGAGCTCTACAATGTGCGGTACTATCACACGTACCGCGACGAGGCGGCGATGCAATTTGCGAAACGATTCTCAGCTTAATTCCTGCCCTACTACTCAAGCCTCAAATTCCAAACAAAGTTAAATCAACCCATGCGAGGCATTGCGAGACAATGCCAACCTGACTGCCTGGAGGAATCCTGGCTTGCCAAATGGTACATGACGTGCCCCGGATGCCACAAGCTGTACGTATACGTTCCTCGCCCCATAGTTAGAGTTCATCTTGCAGTCTGCGAAAACACCCTAAGGACACAGCACGATTACAAGTCCCTCAAGTTGAAGCGCATTTGGAGACCGACCCAGTTCAAGAGCAAGTGTCGTGCACAGCGCCGTCGTAGGTGACAGAGGGCGAGCCGTCGCAGAAGCCGACATTGTCGAACGAGACGATCCCTAAACCCTATAATTAGGCCCTATATATACATATATATTGTAAACCAGCAGCCCGTAATGCTAGAAGCCCGCGGGATCGAAAGTCTCTCCCTGAAGTGAATCGTGTGCAACCGCTGCAAAATTCGCGGCGTAAAGAGCTCAACTGTCCCGATTACTTCGTGCCCGAAGCCCCAAATATCCTTGCCAACACCCCAACATGATTCAATATTATAAGGGCCCTCCCCATACAGCATTATAATTGTTAATCCCTGCAAACCTGGTGCCCGAAACCCTAAACCCTTATCCAGACCCTGAGCCCAACAAAGCCACGAACCGTGCCCGCCCAAAGGCTTGAAGCTTCAGGGTGTTCGTTCATGGTCTAGCTTGTTCATTCGGAGTTTGGGTTTCAATTGCAAATTTACTGTGTGCTGGTATCCGTTGACCGTAGTGAATGCTAATTTCAGATTTGGGGATATGCATTCGGAAGGTTTTGGCTTCGGCTTGAGGATTTCGAAGCAGATTCATGATCAGAACCCAGTGGAGCTCGAAGCTTCTAATCATCGATATCATTACAGAAGTCCCAACCCAACCATGTATGATGGCCTTCAATTCAAAGCCTCAAGCTCCGCAAGCCAAACCTTTCAACCAAAGATCCCAAATCCAAAACCCTCGAACCTCAAACCACAAGATTCTAAACCCTAAACGCCTAAACTCCCAACACCCTAAAGTCTAAAACCCTAACCCCCTAACCCCTAATCACCAAACGATGGTTACAGCAATCATAATTTGTACTTGTAGGCTTTATATAAGTATCGCAAGCCCTGGCTTTATAAAAAGCCAGGGCTTGCGTATATGATATCGAGCTAAAAATCTCAGTGACGAGCTAGATATTTAGGTTTGATGCCTCCGGCAAACCGCTTTAGCCCAAGTATACAGTAGCTATAACCAGCCATCTTACTCGCCACGGCTGCCTTCTGTGTTCTTGCCAGAAAGTCAGAAATATCAAAAATATCAAAGTCCTTACTATTTTGAGCACTCGGGGCTGAGTCCTTACTATTTTGAGCACTTTGCCGAGTCCATGATATACGAGGCCTCGGATTCCCAGGGATAGGGGCCACTAACATGCATACCTTCAACGACAAAACCCCCGGAGAAAAGGCACAAAGTGGCTACGGCAGGGCGAGGCACAAAACTTGCACGAACGGCAGACGCGCTGCTGGCGCTCAAAACCAGGGCGCAATAGCCAGCGTATCCCCAGAACCGCCAGAGAAACAAACGGCTCCTTTGCCCGACCTGGGAAACAGAGGTAGCGCTGGGCTTTTCCGTAGTAGGAAAATCGTGGGCAGTATGAACCCAGCCCCACATGTACATCAGGACGGCAGCGGCTAAGGAGATCGCAGAGCAGCGCTGCCCGGTAAGGTCTAATCCCCAAGGGAGAAGAGATTCGGCGGGATCACCGGCCCCCCCAGCACCAGCCGAATGCCTCTGAGAGGCTCCAGTACCTGCATCAGCACGCGAAGACGTGGAAGAAGACGCCTGATCCACGACGTGATCCTGATCAGACTCAGGTGGCGCAGGAGTGGTGGCAGGAGGAAAGGGAGGGTAATCTTCTACATGCAATCCAAGCATATAGTTTGGCTGAAACTCAGCAAGAAGCACTTCCCCAACCCTCACACGCCGGAATTGATTGCCATTGTCTACCAGCTCGCCACCGTAAATCCGAACATGAAAACCATTAGGGCAACGGTGCTTGAGGCGGTCACAGAGCGCGGCAACATCGAGTATTCCGTCGGCCGCATACGACCAGGTGATAGGGAGCAAGATTGGCCGCAAGTCCAAAGCAAAAGGAATCTTTCCATGCGGCTCGCCAGGCGCGAAATCGCAGGTCTGGCATGCCAGGAGGACCCCGTGAGACAAGACTCCATACCTGGCATGATCAAAGATGTCAGGGGCCGTTGGCACAAGCGTAAAAAGCCCTGCGGTAAGCTGCAGGGAAGTTGCCGCACCTGAGCTGCTGGAAGCGAAAAGGTCTCTGTCGACAGCGACAGCAGCGGTGGGCCCATCGGAGAGCACCCAAGAGACATTACCCTGCGCACCTCCTAGAGAGGGATACGCCTCCCACGCACGTGGTCTCCTGAGCATGGATGCGGTGCTGAGCGGGGGGCCAGGCGCCTCAGCATCAGCAAGCACTACAATCAAGTCTCCTTCAGTCAAATCCACCCGGTCCCCAGCTGGAAGAGGCCAAGGCATGTCCCGAACAAAGACTCGGGCTCCAGAAGAAGGCTCAATATCCAAAATCGTGAGGATCGCCTCCCTCTGAATGATCCGCGGCAGAACAACGGCAAAAAGGAGCCCGCGGGGAAACCTGCTGTCGATTAACACGGCCGCGCCATCATACCTCCAGAGTGGCAAAGCCAACGCACAGATTTGGCCCAAGCTAGGCTGTGGGTACACCTCGGCAAGGCGCGGTCGTTTCCTGTGCGCATCTGACTCCCTAGCCTGGGCTACACAACCAAACGCCTCGGGTGGTGTGGCCGGGATGGGGACAGAAACAAGAACATGTTCAGGCCAGCAGTCCTGCGCAAACAAAAGGAAAGGGATCAGAGAGTCCTGAACAAGAACACCTCTTCCCGAAATAGTCTCATCAGCAAGAGGACCGGCTGGCGCACCGTCAGGCATTTCGGCGGGCGCGGAGCCTTCAGTAAAAGGTTGCTCCGCTCCATGTTGCGTTCCGGCGTGCCTTGAATCGGGCTCAAATTGTTGGGCCTCCCCAGAGGGGCCAACTGCAGGAGCATACTCAACAACGAGCACTTGACCGGGCCTGGTGGTGAGCCACCCCTGGGCGTCGGGCACAAGAGGGATATGCGCCTGCCAACCTCTGGGAGCATCATCATTCAACATGTCGATCAGGTCAGGCAAGTGGACCTTACCATCATGGACCCTAAGAAGGCGCCAAGAGTCCTGGATCTGCCTGCAATCAAGCAGACAGCAATGCCACGGCCTACTGCCAAAGACACTGGGTGGCTCTGTGACCGCAAGGACAGTGCGACATAGGAAACCGGATATCTCAACATCTGTAGGCCGGGGCTGAGCCGCCTGAACCCGGAGAGTGCTGAATGCAAGACCTGTGGCCTGTGCTAGGGCTGGGCGGTACCTGGTGGGCTCAGGAGGAGGAAAGTGCAGGAAGGACGCACCCGGCTGTACCACACAGGACGCATCGACAGTTGGCACAGCCGGCAGGTGTGGGTCAGGGATCCAGCCCTCATGGTCCAAAAGGCCTTCGCCTAAGGTCCGACACGTGGGTATCCCTGCGCCATGGGCAACGAAAGACACTAGGGCTGCCGGGAACAAGTGCACAGGATTTTCACCCACTAAAGGCGCAGTATCCGTACCGACAAAGATGTCAACCTCCGCGTCATGGTCCAGACACGCGAGCCGCAATAGTTCGTGCCTGGCTGCATAATCTGGAGCGTGAACGGCGAAAACCCGCCCATCTACAGTTGCGGTTGAGAAACAGACCGCATGCTGATCAGCACTCCAAGTGGGCGTGGCGATAAAGAAGGCATTGCCCTCGACGGGCTGAGGCAGAACAGATTGCAGTCCTGAAAACAATCGCCGGGTGTTCTGGCACCGAGTTGCCTGTACACTAACGGCAAGTTCAGCTTCCGTCGCTGGCAGCCTTGCGGCAACGGAGGCGAGCTCCGGCACATACCCTACCTTAAGTATGACACAACCAATGCGAAGGAAGGTTTCATCTTCTTCATCTGAAGATAGAGAAGCATCAACGAGCGGCGCACCATCATGAGGCTCGTGGGCCGCATCAAAATGCCAACGACCCCCGAGCAGACCTGTCAGCAGGCGCAGGTGTGAAAGGTGCCTGCGTGCTCCCGCCGAGTTGCCAACCGGCTCGGTTAACAACTTACAGCAGATGGCATCACAACTGAGGATCCCCAGGAGTAGCAGCACACCAACACATGAGATGTCAGCCGGGGAGACCACGGCAGGCAGGAAAGCCCCGGCAAGGCGGTTCCCATCATCAAGCACAGTGGCCCCGGCCGGCACACAAATGGCAGCTGCTGCAAAAACACATGCAAGGCATCCAAGGGTGCGTGTCCCAGATGCCGCAGGGCCCCTGCGGGGCGATCTACTACGGCTCCTCAGGGCTCCCCTGTGCATAGGGGAATGGCTGACACTGGGATCAGGAGAGTCACCGGACTCGGATCCCTCATCATCGGCTGCATCATGAGGGCTCGGATGAGCAGCTGGGCTCACATGAAACTCTGCGGAGGAGGTAGGAACGTACTCGGCAACAAGGACACATCCGTCAAAGACAGCCAAGTCCCCCGTGTCATTGTTGATCTCTGCACCTTCAACCTGAGGCTGCCACCCTTCGGGCGCGAAAGTATCCAACCACTCCATGAGTTCCACATGGGACAAACGGGGGCTAGCCGAAAACCAGAGCGTCCATCCCTGGAGCAACGGCCTGCAATCGATCAGGATGACGCAGGGGGCCCCGGAAGGTTGCGCCATGGCATCGCCGACATGAGCGAAGGCGCACAATCTTTCACAAAACAAACCTAGGTACTCAAGGTCCCCAGGGTTAGAGGCCCCCAATGTGAAGTGGACCCCACCGGCTGCCGCGCCGTGTTCGCGCAGAACAGTGGCCTGGAGTGTGTCCTCCGAGGCCTCAGTAGACATATAGCCGAAAGCTGAGTCTTGTACCACGAGGACGCGGTGTCCGTACGGCGGGGCTGGGACCTGGGGCATGGGGTCCCAACAATGTGGGGACACCAACATCGTCCAGATCGAGAAACCTTGTACGACCCAGCGTGCCCCTGCCCGTCGGATGGTCACAGTGCCTCCGACAACAAGGTCGATCTCCTGGCCGGGATGCAGCGGGATGTGGGAGCGGAATGGAAACACGTCCACAGCCGCATCAGGGGACAGGCCTGCAGCTCGGATAATGTGATCCCGCGTAAATGGGTTAGCCATTGGGACCACAAAACATCTGTCGTCCAGCTCAAAAAGATTAAGCAGGACTACTGGCTCACTCCGAGCCCACAACGGCAGGGAGATGGCTGTACCCCAAAATTGGGTCGGCTGGGGATCCGCGAAGATTATGTGGGGATAGTACCTGCTGCGGGCTTCGGACATCGCAGCTAAGACAGCACCTCGTGCTGCCTCCAGAGCACAGGGCGCTCGCAAGGCGACACGGACTTCCTCTGGGATTGTGTGCAAAGCATACACTAAGAAGGTGGGGTGCCAAACGCCATCGGACCCGTCATCTGTGCCCTCGTCGTCAGCAGCATGCACAGGCCCCTCAGCATTCGGCGGGTCCTCCCCGATGCGGTGGAAAGGTGCTGGCAAGTGGCCGGCTGCCCCAGCGTCTTGCATAACCTGAACCGCCAAAGCAAGATTATCTGTGCCTTCAGAGGGTACTTTGAAAGCCAGGGGAGGTGGCGGGCCGGATGGCTCACCATAGGACGAGACACGTGACGGAGCAGACGCTGGAGGGGGCGTAGCTTCTTGGCCGTATTCAGCGGTGCCAGACTCCGAAGAAGAAGAAGCACACAAAAGCCCGCCTTCCCCAGATGACGCTTTGACAAAAGCAAGCGTAAGCGTCTCACCGTGGTAGAACTCAAAACCTCGCCTGCAACGCCGGCCGCCACTCACACCGAGCGACCAGCCCGGACACGGAGGAAGGTCAAGGGCAGCATGTAGATCAGCGCGAGTCACCACGCCCTCTGTCAAAATGAGCGGGGCAAAGCTTCGCCCCAGCGGGCGACAGTCAAGAAAAACTGCGGACGGCCTCCTACCCCCACAGTTGGCCTCGAAGGGGGCGACGCCCAGCACACCTTGCACATGCTTGCCCCTATGCACCAACGAAGACCCCGGAGGCAAGAGCGCGGCCACAACACTCATGGCAGCAAGAGAGGAGCCAAGGCTGGCTCTGATCTGTTGTATAGTTTGCCAGTCGTCGCTGCCAAAGTTGTCGAGGTGCAGGATACCTGAATCGTGCAGCACCAGAGCCCCAGAAGCAGCTCTGGAAGCCGGCATGCGAAGGGCTGAGAAATCCTTCCGCGTCAGACTGAGAGACAAGGGGATGCACGGTGCCCAGACAGGTTGTGCATCAAGGGGCACAAAAACCACAAGATCACCATTGTCAAGCTCGGCCTCACAACCTTCTCTTAACGACACCATGCGGCCTGAGACAAAAATGTTATGAGCGACAATGGAGTCCCATCCTGCTTCGACACGCAAGACGCCAGCGCTGGCAAACCTCGGAGCCGCAACAGCGAAGATGCTGCCGCCCAAAGCACGAGTGTCGAAGAGCACAACAACCTTGCCAATGGCGGTAAGGCCTGAGGAGACGGCAACGTACGAAAGGTACGCTTCATCAACTTGAGGGCAGACAGGCAGGAAGACATCCCAACAAGAGTCAAGCTTGGCAGATCCCGCGCCGTAGACAGCAGAAGCAATCTGCCCAATAGAAGCAGGATCGGGAACTGCAACATGAAAGGCAAGAAGCGGAAAGCCAGGCACCGCCAGCATGACCGGCACATCATGACAGGGAGTTGCTCCAGTTGTGCACGAAGTGCACGCATCCGCACCGAAGGCAGCCTTGAGCGCCTCCATCTGGACTTCCGCAACGATCTGCGTGAAATCAGATCCCACAGTAGTTGATTCAGGGGCAGCGGGAATATCATCAGGGACACCATCCGCAAGCCCATGGAGTTCGGCAATGGCTCGCACGGCGCCGGGAGGCGCGGCCCAGACCTGGACTGGGAGGCTGTGCCAAGTGCAACAGCTAAGGAGACATCGCAAAGACCTCCACCGACCTGGTTGGGGTCGATGCTGTCTTATGTCCTTCCGAAGGCGTACTCGCCCTTTCCTGTCAGCCCAAGGTGACCAATCGAGGCAGGGGCCTCCAACAGTAACACTGCCAACTGGAATAACAATGCTCCTCGGTGCAACCTCAGAGAAGAGACCTGTGCGCCTGCTCGACCTAGAAGGCTTACCCAAAAAGGCATCCAGAAGCAATCCGAGCAGGGCACTCAGCAAAAGCCAGCGAAGTACAAGCTGGAATTCCCGGAAAAACCTCTGAAAGGAACAGAGGAAACACCCGACATCTAAGGGGTGTGTGTCAGTAGAGGGGTTGGTGACATCTGTCGGGGCCCATGTCCCAGAGCGACCGATACATGTGTTGCGCGCTCCCAACATAGTCACCACATTAGCACCGGCAGCCACAGAGGCAGAAAATCCAGTCTTAGACCCCCCAATGCCCGACGACAAAACCGCACCGATAGGAGGTGTCGCACGCACAGGCAGAGAGCAAAGCGCCGTGAGCGCGCTAAGGCGGGGGCGTCCTTGGCGAGCGAAGTGAAATCCAAAATTCCGCCAAGGAGCCGAGGAAGACAATGAGGATGATAGCAAATCAGCTATCGGTGGGCGAGGAAAGGAACAACACGGCAGTGGCGAAGCAGGAGGATCCTGTACAGAAACCCATGCTGTACAGAACTGTACCCTACAGTTTTTCCAGAGGACAGTAGGACGAGAGTGCCAGCTATCAATCAACCCGACGGGCAACCTGAGACCGGAACTCAGCTTACCACAATGGCAAGTTGAGCTCACGGCCTCACGGCCCACCAGGGAAAGAGTCGCCGCATCATCATCCCATGTCCACGGAAAAGCCGTGCTCAAGCATCCATGCCGAAGACAGGAGCAGCTTCTAAACCATCCTCCTCGCCATCTGGGTCGTCGTCCACGATTCCTGAAACGTTGTCGTGGGATCCGAGCGCTCCAGTCGGGTGGGCTTCGTGTTGCTGCTGCAGTCGTCGCCCGCCAAAGGGTTCCGCTGCGGATCTTAGGCGCTGCATCTCCATCATTCTCGCTGCATCCAGTTTGTCCGCCAAGGAAAAACCTGCCGATGCCTCTGGCGTAGGCGCCTGCTTGGTCGCATCCTTGATCCCACTTCTCGGTGGACCATCTGACGTAGGCACCCGAGGTCTCGAGTTGTCCCTCTGTCCTGGGTGGAGACCAGGCGGTCTCGCTGCAGGAGAAGCCTCCGCGGGCATAGCGTGCCTCTGCATCACATGTGCCAAATTGGAAGGGGACTCGTTCACGCCCCCCATCCCTGCGTACGGATCCTCCGTTGCACGCGGACTGGGTGCAGGTCCCGAAGCGGTAACCTCGCCCGACAGAACGGCAGGCGGGTGGCAGGGAACTGGAGTACGGGGTGCAGCCATAGTCGTCCTCTGGGGTGTCACCATAGCAGGGGCTGCTTGCATGGCCCGCTGGAGCACTCCGCTCATACCGGCCTGTGCCTCCTGCTCCCAGGTAGCGGTTAGTTGCGCCCATGTTTGGTCCATGGCTGCTTCTTCCTGCATTCCCGGTGTCTGGCCGGTGGCAACAAGTTGAACCAGTGCAACCCGGGCCTGTTCTTGGCACCCCATTGCCTCGCTGAGATCCAACGCAAGTCGAGAGAGATCGTTCACATGCCTGGCCTTCTCCTCCAGGAACGTCTTCTGAAGATTCTTCTCGAAGGTCACCCACTGCTGCTTCGAGGTTTCCTGCGCCGCCTGGATCTTGATGACCTTCTGCTCGGCCTTTCTCGCCACATTCAATGCAGACTGGAATGTCTGCAAAGGACCTTTGACCGCAGCTACCTGGGCAGGGACTGAGCTCCCGGATGAAGCACTCGCCGGGGTGGCTGTGTCGTAGCGCGGGAACCTCGCTTTGCTCGTATCCTGCTGTGGTCGCTGACTTGGCGACCCCCAAGAGCCACGCCAAAGCTGCCAGTCTTGTGACCCAGTTGGCTTGTTTGTTCGCCATGGCCGATTGTTGTTTCGACCCATAAACTCGAGCAGCCGTTGTCTCAAGACAGGGCACGAGGCGTGATGCACAAACAGGCGTTGCGCCTGCCTTGCAGTAGGTGCAACTCCAAGTCGGAGAGCACGCCTTGTCCGAGAGCGCTTGGATCTTCTGCGGCGATGCCAGGAGGGCGAAGGCTTCCCAATGGCAGCTAAAAATCGCGCCAACTCGGGCGCTGGGGCAACAGTTTTCCTGACTACAGGCGATCTGAGCCCTACCTACATATATCTATATATACAAACATGTATGTCTTTGTTATTTGTTTGCTTATCTATTCGTGGTGTGTATGTATTATATACATATGTAAGGCCAACAATTTGCATCTCTCCCATTGGCTATCTACGCATAAGGAGTCCATTACTACTGTTAAGAGTGGCCCTCGGAGGTACTGACATTCAAAATCATCAAGGCCCCGATTTTAATGTCCTATAAGACCCTTATAGGGGACTACAGCAGAAGTATAGGTCAAGGAAGCACGGCGTAAGAATATGAAGAGCTGGCGGGTCGTGCCCAGTGCAATCGTTCACCTATGGGCCTATGGGTCTGCCTTTCAATCAAAGACCTCCTGACCAAAAACCTGATCCCCCAGATTTCTTAAACCCTAAACCCTAAACCCCTAAACCCTAAACCCCTAAACCTTACGGATGTAGACTTTACACGAGCAGGGCCAAGAGTTCTAGAAACTTCCCCACACGAAGAAAATCAGCCCCAGGCATCTTAGCTTCTGGTGCTTTACGCAGGCAGGTCCATGTTAAAGGAAACTACAGGTGGGGAGTTTAGGGTATATAGGGCTTCTGTAAGGCTTCTTTTAGGTCTATAGACCTTCTATAAGGTTCCTATAACGGTAACTACCCACCTGAAAACGTCCTGGTCCATCTTAGAAATACCATTGCGAACCTGAGCCTTCGGAGTTTCAGCTTCTAAAGCTGCACGCAAGCAAGCGGAAAATTGCAAAACCTCCATATTCAGGGTTTAGGGTTTAGGTTTCAGGGTTTAGGGTTTAGGGTTCAGGGTTCAGGTTTTAGGGTTTAGGAGGCCTCAGGCTCGTAGCTTGTAAAGGCTGGTTGCCATTCAGCTTGAGTCGAAAGGCACGCTTAGAAAGGTAGAAGCGTGGGTTGCTCAACTGTACCGAGATGGCTTGCTTCAAGTCATCCACGATTCCATCAGCAGGTATATTGAAGCAGGCTGATGCGATGCCGTGTTCCGAGCCCTTGGGGCGGGAGATTCTCAAACCCAAAAACTTCCAGTCTTCTCCGGTGGAGGAAAATGCTTGGGCTGGCGAGGAAGCATAGAAGCATAGAAGCATCGTCTTTACCGCCATCAGGGGGCAGTGAAGCTTCAGCTGCATCCCGCTTCATGGCGAAAACAACGACTTCTATAGACTATAGGGACCTGAATAAGAGGATCAGAGCCGAAACCTCCTCCTTCCCCTGCTCTGTGGTGTGGTCCTTCGAGAGAAAAACCTTCGTCAGCTGGGACCTGAAGACCAAGCTAGTGGTCCCAACAGCCGACATGATGACGTCATCTGCAGCCACCTCCGGAATGAACTCCCCAAACTCCCGGATGAGCCAACTCGAGTGGTCGAGCGTCCTCTTCCACGTATCGCTGAATGACTCGGTCGCCATATTCAAAGGCGCCACAAAGCCAGATACAAAGCCATGAGTTTTGGAAAACTTAGTGTGCGCTTGAGCCGTTGGGAAATCCTAAACCCTAAACCCCTAAACCCTTAATCCTACATCCTAAACTCAAAATCCCAAAACCCTCCTTCGGGGTCTAATGTTGAAGCCCTGACCCCAGCAACCCGAAGCCTGATTCACCCCTAAGCCAGAGACTCCAAGACCCCACTTTTTGGGGTTGAGGGTTTAGGGTTTAGGGTGTAGGGGTTAGGGTTGAGGGTGTAGGGTTGAGGGTTTAAGGTTTCTGAAAGAACATACCTTAAATCGTACAAAACAACCTTTTGGGGTTTGGGGTTTAGGGTTTCTTAAGAACATACCTTAACCGCGCAAAAAAAAACACCCCTTATGACTTCAGTTGCAAAATCTTCATACATCAGCTTTTTGGAATCTCGGGACAGCTAACGAAAAGGCAACCCTGGCAGTACCCCTTGTGGTCATGGGAATACGAGGTTCGTGGGATAGAAAGTACTGCTAGAACGGCGGTTAGATTTTGATAGAAGCATAGCTAGCTTGAAACTCTGGTTGCTAAGTCCCATGAGCGTTTAAGTATTGGTAGCTAGACAAACTAAAAAGAGGGCGCCTCGTCAGAATAGATGCACAAGGCGAAGTGGACCTCGCCGATGTTGTGGGTTTTACGCGCCCCTAAGCCCTAAACGGTTTCGGGTTTAGGTTAGGGGTGTGGGATGTTTTGTTTAAGGGACCAAAATCCTAAACCCTAAACCCTTAAACCATAAACCCCAAGCCCGAAACAGTAGGTCTAAGGTATGGGGTGTCGCTTGTTTTCAACAACAGGGCTGCTGGGTGTTTGCGAGGGTGTAGGTTTCTGGTCTTCTAAGCATCCCTAAACCCTGAACCGGTTTAGGGTTTAGGGTTTAGGGAAGAGGTTCTGGATGTCGGTCACACGGCGGTATTCGTTAAAACAACAAGTGCTACCAGGTGTACTCACCAAGGGTCATTGTAGTTTTGAAAGCTCTAAAGCCCTAAGGAATGCTACTAATGTAGGAACCTGATTGAGAAACCCTGGGCCTGTAGTAGGGTTCTTAATATGAACCCTGGTATTTTGGGTGTTATAGGGCCAGGGTTTCTTAATCAGTTTCCTACATTAATGTGGCGGCCCGTTTAATAACACGTGCTCGAATAATGCGTACTTTTTTTTTGCCTATTCAAGCCGAAACCAAAAAATCGACCGGCTCAATTAATGCGTTTTTTTGGTAGGGGGGGGTGCCTTTTTTTGGGTGGGTTTCCTCCTGTCTGCTGATGGTCAATCTTAAGGCAGCCACGACCTAAACCCCCCACCCAGACCTTAAAACCCTTAACCCTCCAGTACTCAATTCATTAAGGCTAGAAACCTACTAAACCCTCCCAAACCTTTCTACTTAAGCCCCAAACACCTCGGCCCCCTCAATTCCCTTCTAA
>CAJNDV010010225.1:2326-35189 GCA_905221635.1 Symbiodinium sp. CCMP2456
GCGAACTTACCGTACTGGTCGATGGCACTCGCAGGCACTACGTAGAGGGGCCACTTGATGAGAAATGTGGCGGGCGTATGACTCAAGCACCGCTGGAGGAAAGTGATCAGGCTCCCCTGGGGGTACACCCCAAGTCAACCAGTCACCTCCCTCCCCGATGCAAGGGAGCGTCACAGACTCCCGAGCAAAGGTGCAGCACTTGAGCCAAAATGGCTACGGACTCTCTCTCTCTCTCTCTCTCCTCTCTCCCGGGCATGGGGATCGGTCCAGATCCCGGGGCGTCTAGCCCACCCGATCATTGCCGGGCTCCTCCCTCTCGCTCTATCTCTCTCTCTCTCTCTCTCTCTCTGTCTGTCTGTCTTGATGTGCCACAGCTCAGACTTGCAACTTTCCTCGCCATCGCCGCTGATCATCCTCAACGAGTTTTGCTGCAGTGGAAGCGGACGAGTTGAAGTGAACAGGACAGGATTTTGCTGAGTTCGAACTTCCTGGGCTGCCGGCTCAGCATGCACAGCACCATATGGTGAATCAACAATGTCCTGGAAGTCCTCGCCTTGCCGATCACCTGCACAACCAAGTAGATCAGATCACAACTATGACATATCATGTCATGGCATAACCAAGCTGTGTCAGGAAGGGATTGTCGAATCCAGCACCTTCGCACTCGATGTTCGGCGCCGCTGCCCTGCCTTCTCGATAGCCGGAGTTAGCCTCATTTACTATGTCGCAGCAGGCCACTACTTCTCTTAGCCCAAGAGTACATGGGAGCCATATCGGAAGGACTCACGACAGTTTTGACATGCTGCACCATGTATCAAAACTCAGAAACAGCAAAAAAAGCCCACTGCTTTGGCTGCGTGGATCCCAAGCCCTTGTCCCACCTCTGTCTTTCGCCGCGTATGAGATCATTGGGTCTCTCCCGAAAGCACGCAGGGATGTTCATTGTGGCATTCTATCACCAACATTGACCGAAATGTCACGAGGTCATTACATAGAGTTCGTCAAGCGGGCGACCCCCTTCCCTCCTTCTGAACGAAGTGCTTATTTCCCACGGGAGTGAAACATGTTTCTGAGGCATAACCTATACCTGCACTGCAAACGTACACTAGCAGCTCTCCTGCACCGAACCTATTTCGAATCTCCCGCAGCTGGGCCCGCATGCCATTGCTGCGTCGCCAGCAGGGCCGGACCATGTACCAATATGCCCAATATGATTCTTGTGGAGCTGTTGCTGTGTCAAATCTTCGTTAGATCACCCGTCAGGCTGCAGTAGGACAGTTGATGCTGCCTGCCAACAACACTACAAAACTAGCAGAGACTCTCTGCACATGTAGCAGCTAATCGACCAAGGTCGTGGGTTTGGAGAAATCCTCGAAAAGGCCCTTGCCCGAGCACTGCTCTGAAGATGAACTTGTCGGCATGCCCCTGAGCCGAAAGCTTCGGCCAGGGGAGCTGAGTGCTGCCGAGTGCCGAGTGGTGGCGACTGTTGCCGGTCAGAGGAAGGTGGTGGCTGGGTGGCAGTGCCTGGCTTTTCCCACGACAAGACGACGCGCTGGTCTCCCTTCGATGCATCCACTGCATCGGCTCTCAGCACTTTTGTGCTGGCACCTTGCCGAACTTGTGCCTAGGTCCTTCACCTCCGCGTGTCTCCATGTTCCTCATGGCCGGCGTGAGTGTTCGCAGGGCCGTAGGGTGCTCGGGCGATCTCGCGCAAGCTTCGTGCGAGCGCTTAGTTGTTGGCGCTCACAGCGTAGATCAGCCTGCAGGATCTTTCAAGACGTGCAGACTGGTCCGGACTGGGGGGTTCTGTCCAAGCCTCTTCACACAACACAGAAACCACAAAAAAGGGAAAGCAGAAGGAATAAATCAGGCAGCCAAAGCAATGTAAGCAACGCGGGCTGCAGAAAGCAAACAAGAGAGAAAGCAGGAAGTGGCAATCTGACATCATCAATCACAAGAAGCAAAAAGTACGTAATTCTTGGACCACTCAAGCAAATCAAATGTTCAGAATTACTTAACATGCACGACGAAAGTACGGATTGCTCTCCAGTCTGGCAGGCCTTTGGGCGACCTTCCTCCAGTTTTCTACGGCAATGACCAGCTCCTCATCGTTGAAGACCTTCATGCTGACCGAGGCCTGGTTCAAGGACTTGGCGTCCATGAGCTTCAGAAACAACTCTGGTAGCCCCTCGAAGTAGAGCACGTGTGGCATCATCGCCCAGTCGCTGTACGCCGACCATTCCAGCGCTTGCTCTACACCCATTGGCTGGTGCACGGAAGCGTAGAACGGGGAGCTCTCGGGCACCCCCAAACCCTCAGGGACCTGGGCCTGATCGGCAGTCCAGTGTCGATACTCCATCATGGGTGCAGTGACTGGGCCTATGAGCCATCGCCACAGGTCTCTAGGGACGAACACTGGCATGTTGGCTGAGTAGAACTCGTTGAAGAGGAAGATGCTCGTGTCGTAGGGCATGCACACCACAGCACGGTGTGAGGCCAATTTGTTGTAGGGCATGTGTGGAACCTGGCATCATCGCGTCTCTGTCTTGTGGTGGAACAGAGGACCACTGCACTTGCAATTCGGAAGCAGCACGACATAAATTGCATGACGAATGCAGCGTGTGATGCACGAATTTGGGTAAGACGCTTCAGTCTAACAAGTAGACCGGGCCTTGATTTCGCTGGTGTGCTCCTCCCAGGTTTTCGCATCTTCGAGCTCGTTCTCTCCCGTTGAGGCCTTCAGTGCAGGCGGTTGCATTGATACAGTCTATCGCCTGACCCATTCAAGCTTGTGCCTTGCCAAGAACACAACCTCTGTTCTGACCAAGTCTACCTCTGTTTTCGCTCTGTGGGCCGGCGCTGCTTTCTTCCAAGGTGGTCGGCACAGAGGCACGAACGCTGTCAGATCTTGCTTGAGTCCGACATCCCTGGGAAGTTGAAACGCTCGTGGCAGTTCACGGTGGACCGGCTTCGAGATCAGAACTGTCGAGCTGCGGCAGGTGCCGGAAGTCGACCGAGCCCGCCAAGGGAAGGCATACGGCAAGATCTGGGTGTTGAGAGCTTCAGGACCGTCGCAGTCAGCCTGTATCTCCTTCAAGATGTCTGCTGGTCATTTCGAGGATGTCTGCCTTGTACCTCAAGTTAAGCATATGCAGCGAAAGTCCGAACACTCTGCGCTTCAGCATGCTTAGCTGTTGGCACTCCATTGTTGAAGCCTGAGCACCCGCGGATCTGATGGGATGGGCTCGCGTCCGCCAACTCGGAGTCTGGAATGCCGACGATGGAGACTCCCCGATTCTGTACCTGAAGTCCTGCACGCAAGTTCGGAGCTTCATGGCTTTTTGACTTGGCTCTCGCAGGAGGCCTCTTGCGCATCCCGTGCCGGCAAGGTGTAGGGCCCCATCCAGCTCCAGACCATCCACCACCACCTGGGCGTCTTTGCTCGCGCTCACCGATCCGAGCGTGCGGAGCACTAAGCAAAGGGCATCGCCCTCCAAGACTAAGGTGGATCTTTTCGAGATGGCAATCCTGGGCTCACGAGAGCTCAGGCTCAGACAGAAGCTGCAAGTCGTTGCAAGGCAAGGCTCCTTCCTTTCAGCTTCTTCTGTAGCTGCACCAGAGAAATCGCGAAAGAAGGCTTGAGCACAATCCTCGGAGGCCGTATCACGCCGTATCATGCCTATGGGTCGACCTCGAGGCTGCCACAGCCGAGACTCTTCGCTCCGATTTTGGCAACTATACCCAGGAAGGACACCTCATCTGGTTCCTCGATGTCGGCACCCGCAAGCCTCGGTTGTCTGCCGAACCGAATTGGACCGTTTCAGTCCTGACGTACTTCACGGGTTTCAGAAAGCCAAGCTTCTGCAGCAGCCGCACATTGCATAAGTATAAGTCCGCCTCGCACGTCAGCGCGCATTCCGGCGGATTCTTCTTCAAAGCATCTGCCAGGTTGTTCTTGACGGATGTCTTTGAAATCCATCGCTCCACTTGTGTGACTCCGACCTTGTCACCTGGTCCGCACAGTCGCGGGAAATCCTGCATCATACATTCCAGGCGCGACGACGATTTGAACCGAGTCTTGGCAGGGTCCGCCCACTTCGGGTTGATGAACTCTGGTACGATGCCGCCGCTGCCGTCTAGGCACTCGGAATACCTGGGCAAGTGGAACAGCAGCACATTTATATTCCCTGGATACGGTGAGTATCCCGAGTCATCCGGTATATCGCCACCAGCCGGAGTCTCTTTCAGGAGCGGTTCGAGTTGGTTGTACTCAACATTCAGGGTCATGGCGGTGCCCGAAGGACTCGTGAGCCTGCAGATGCCACCAATGGATTCGCCGGGTATCCTGGGAATGGCCACGGAATTCATGACGTAGCCGTTCTTCGCAGAGACACCAAGCAAAGCACAAAGGATACGGAAGTGCAGTGGATTTGTGTCCTGAAATACGAAGAGCCAGCGCCGGCCCTCTTCCACCCAGCGCTTGGCGAGGCCCCGTTGATGCATGAGCCCATGAATGTCACCTTTGAATGCGTGAGCAGCGCATGCAGCACCTAGTCGCGCCTCTAGTCGGGCCTCTATAGTCCCTAGAGAACCGCACTTGGAACACGTGGCGATACATGAACTGAGTGGCCATGGCCATGCGGCTTTGTTTCGATTGAACCATCCTTTGCAGAAATGTGGGCGTCAACGTCCACAAGTGCAGGTACCTTTTCCTGCTTCAGAAAATGCACCTGCCAGGGAAAGCAATATGAAGCCATGGTGTGTTTGTCCATTCCTGGCCTGTTCCTCCACCATCCCAAAGAAAGCCTGAGATGGAATTAAATGATTGCAGAGGCACTACCAAGTCAGACATGCTAAAGCCAAGGTGTTTAAAGCTGATCCGAGCATCGTTTTCTCTCATCATGTGAACGGTTTTGTCATGAGTGTCGCCCGATGTCATGATGGCGAGTGGCAGCAGCAGGCCAGAATCACCAGTGTCGGTGCGTGCATAAGATTGACATGCCAGGATGTACGAGCAAAACAGCTCGATGAACGTGGTCCCCGTGATGACTTCCGTCACGATGCCGATCTTGATGCCAGGGAAGCCCAAGCGCTCGCCAAGGCCGCCGGCCACGAGGCAAAAGCAGCACTTCGACAACTCTGCCATGCCCAGCTCCTCCGCAGCAGCAAATGTAGCGCTGCCAGGGCCCGTCTCGCCGAAGAGCTGCTGCCCCTCCGGCACCGAAGGCACCAGCCCGGCAAAGGGGTTCACTCCGGCTTGGGCCTGCGCCGACACGAAAGGCTTTATGCCAAGTCGCGGATTGCAGTTGCGCTGCGGTGTGAAACCGGGAATTTCTGCAACGGCTGGCTATCTCAGGGAGTCTATAGACCAGAGCTTCAAACCCGTTGTCTTTCGGCCCCAACCTCTTGGAGCAAGGAACGCCCACGGTCCAGGTAGCCCTTCAGTCCGCCACCTGGGTGAGCAGGACTCCGCCGCCAAGAGTGTCGCATTGCATGCCCGTGCACTGATGAAGAAGCCAATGGGATGAGCGTGGAGATACGACACCCTTCTGAGATCCGAGAGAGCGCGAGCGCACACGAGATGCTCATGCAGTTGGGAAGAGAAGAGAAGAGCGCACAAGGAAGGAGACAACCAGAGCCAGAGCGAGGGCGAGGATAGTAAGCAGGGGATGGAAAGACAGGTAGCTAGGGTAAGGGAACTAGGTGATGTCACCAAGCTCCGAGCCCGGCAGACTGCCATCGATCGCATTCAGCTGTTCCAAGAGGGCTTTCTTCTGACTCTCCGGCATGTCATCGGCAAAAAGATGGCCCTGGCAGTAAGGTTCCGAAGAGAGCTCCTCGATGGTCAGCGACATGGCCCGCACGTTTACCAACGCTTCGAGCCATCTAATCAAAGGAGTCGTCGCTACCGAGTGACGCTCATCCAGTCCGGGGACGCGAGCTTTGAACTGGGCGGCCCACGAGGTGCTCTGCAAAGAGCAAGGACTCCATCTGCACAAAATGGAGAGGAAACCTAAGCAACACAGCATGCTAAGAGCGGCCGCTCAGCGGCTCAGCTCAACTATGAAAAGCTTCAGAGCTCCAGGCCAATGCCTGTTGACCGCCGCGAACTTCTCAAACAAACACTCCTCAGCTGCAGGAATCGTTATCGGCATCTCAGAACTCCAATGCGCTCGAAGGGCCTCAAACAATGAAAGCATAACTCTGTTGTACTGGTATCTACCAGAATGAGGCAACAATACAAACGGAAGATGCGAAGCCGACGAAATCCAACGCAGGAAAACTCACCAGCAGAACTAAGGCAGGTTCCGAAAGCCCTCCGCTGGTTCCAAAGCGGCTCACCAAGACAGAGGCATTCAACACAGGCCTTCACGGTGTGTAATTACTCAGAGCATCTAGTAGCATGCTACAGGATGCTTCCCGGACTGCTCGGGCTTGGACACGTGCATCGCATTTGTGTGCAGGCCCAGTGGTCTCAACGTCGGCACCCGCACTCCGAATTGCCACTGGACCTCTCTCGCCTGTCAGACAGTGCTTCAGGTCTAAAGTCAAGTAAACACCGCAGACAGAAGCTGAGAATCAGTCAACGAACACACTGTTCGCTATGACCACATGTTCTTGGCCTCCGCTTCACGGAAGCTCATGAAACGCGTGCAGAAAAAGGACCGTCTGAGTACCATCGCTCATCAAGATGTCTGCAAAGTCTGCCGCCCAGCCAGTGCGATCGGCTTCAGGCACATCCTGCGGCAGCTTGGCTTGGTGGCTTGACCACGCAAGCATAAGCTAGGATTCTCATCGGTCCCACATCACGGGCAGGCCAGCGTAGAGAAGCATCGGCATGCGCATGTTGATCAGGAAGCGACACCAACCTTTGAACAATTAAGTTGGGGTTTTCTTGTTTCGATGCACCGAGAAGCTCGCAAGGGGCACGCCCAATGGTTGCGAGCACATAAGCACGTCGGCCTCTCGCGAGAGCCTGCTCGAGCAAACTTGGCAATTGAAAAATGCATATGCTAGATAAGTCTTCCATCCGACACGACGACTTCTTGTCATGACAATTTCGGTGTGCAACCTTTGCCCCAGAGCTTCTTCGAAAGCAGCTGCAACGGTAGCGAATGCCTTGACAACAGACAGCTTCGAGCCAAGACAGCCGGCAAACTCTATCCGTCGCTTCTTAAACTACTTGCCTGCTTCTCCTTGTAGTAGCGTCGCAGAAGTCCCTGCAGGAGCTCCTCAAGGGAAGTTCCTAAGAGCTGGATTGCAGCCACTAATGTCTAAAGAGAAGTGCAGCTGAAGAGGTGTCCCTTGCAGAACTTCAACATTCGCACACTGTGCTGAAGATGCGAACGCCTTTTCACCGCGCGTGCAGCAGTCCCTGCTTGGCAGAAGAAGCACCACGAAGGCACTACCATGCACCATGTGCAGGGCGCATTGTGAACCAAGGACCATCCCAATCGTCTTCAGACAAACCCTTGGTGCTCTCAGAAACCCAATCTACAGACAGCATAGGTGGCTCCGCCAGCCAGGATTGCCCAAAGAAGTGTCATTTCTCCGAAGTTACTAGACTTTAGGCACAAGAACATTGCCTGGGCCACAGATGCCCCGAGTCCTGCAGCGAATCGATCGTGTCTTGGAAATGGAATCCGCATGCATAGCAGGGCCAGTGGAGCACCGACTGCTGCTGTCGCCTCTTCTGCAAGTTCCCAAACATTGTCACCCAGTTTGGACACACCGCTGACCAAACCAAGAGCAAGGACGACAGTTGCATGATCCGCCCATGCAGCTTGAGGCAAGATTTGACATCTTCTAGCTTGACTTGCCATCACCTTGGCGCACATCAGGATGCTGGTGTCGACCGTGTTCAACGATTCCAGGATCAAGATGCCGACCAGAACATGCTCCTTACCGGTCAGCTGAGGCGGCAGAAGTCGCTGCACGGCCACTCCAATGACTTGATCTTGCGACTCGCAAAGATCCTGTCCGTCGGAAGTCTTGAGCAAACCATTGTAGTTCGACCAAAGGCCAAGGATGGCAGGGGCCAATCCAATGGTACCAAAGAGCAAACACGCAATCAAGCATGCGAGCCTCGCTTGTCGTGGAGACTTGGCCGCGAGTACTCGACCGGCCAATTCCTCCAACAGCGAACTTGTTAGCGGCAAGAGACGGCGCAACAGCAAGCGCATGAACCTGTTCTGCTTGCAGCACTCTTTGCGGCAGGTCTTTCCATGCCAATGTTGCCAATATCATCATCGTAGGGGCAACGACGAGCATGGAGAGAGCGTCCAACCAAACATCCGCCAGGAAGCCCCCAACAATAGACCAGGACAACAGCCCGAGAGCTACTGCTAGCTCAAGCCATTCGGCTGCACAGACGTTTAGGCCGAGAGCCAAGCTGAGAATTGCCTTGTACTGGGCCCCTGCCCAAAGCACCGATCCAATCAAAGACAGGGCAGCCGCAATTCCACCTACAGTGCTCCCAAAACGATGGACCATCAAATCGGACATGGTGTCGTACCTTCCAACGAATGGGCCCAACAAAAAGCCAAGAGCCATCAGGCAAGCAGCTGCCCCCAGAGGATCCAAAAGAATGGCAGGAACTGCATGGCTGCAGGCGACTTCTCCGGTCAAGCCAGTGATGTTCTCCGAGCCCACCCAGTTTGCAACCAAGCTAAGCGCAACGACCGGAAATGGCAGCATCGAGCGATTCACCCCAAAGGCGAAAGTGGCACATGCGACTTGAGCCGTCAGCAAAGACATGGAAACACCAGGAGTTGCGTGCATCTGTGACAAGATACCAGCAAGCTTGCTGTAGAAGAAGCTGACAGCAGCACTGCATAGGAATAGCGTTTCAAACTCGACTCCAGCAAAGTCGCAAGGTCTCGCCTTGTCCTCTGGTTGCGCACACAAGTCGTAGTTTCGGCCTCGAGAGACGCCGAGAGCTCAGAACCTGACTTGCTTTGGGCCCTTTGCTGAGAGCTCGGCAAACATTGCCAGGAAAGGAATTCCCAAGAAAGCGAACACGAACCTCAGCTGACGGCAGGACAAGGAGCTATAGGTCTAGCTTATTGCTAGGCCCAATTTTTCTCTGCTTCTCGTGCGTTGCTTGAGTGACCGTGCTCTCCAGCGTCCCTCTCATTTAGATCAGTACTTTTTCCTCCAGCCTATCTGGAGACAGCGAGCACCAATCTTGACAATGGCTTCACTTCTTAAGCGCCAAGGCTGTGGCTTTCATCGCATGACCAAACCTGGTAAGCATAGTCTTCGCCTCCGCTTGCACGAAAACGGACACCTAAAATCCAGGACACACTTGGCTTGCAATTCCTCCCCAGCCAACGCCGTGTGGTCGTCAAACTGCCAAATTCGCAATG
The DNA here is from genome assembly GCA_905221635.1 of Symbiodinium sp. CCMP2456. Taxonomy (NCBI): domain Eukaryota; class Dinophyceae; order Suessiales; family Symbiodiniaceae; genus Symbiodinium; species Symbiodinium sp. CCMP2456. The sequence continues at coordinate 11,695 of CAJNDV010010225.1, forward strand.
CAGGAACAGCATCAGGCCTCAGTTCGCAGCATTAAACGTTTGTTCACCAGGGCCTTCTGGAGTGCGGATGAGTCCTGCGCTCCATTGCCCGATGCGTCTTTTTCGCATCTTCTGACGTCCCCTGCCTCCGACTTTCTAGGTGTTGCCACGCACAATTTAGATGCAGTGACTAAGAAGCCCACCAACGGCTGTGCAAGCGCAAAAAGGCTGGTCCCTCCAATCCTGGACATAGGAGGAACTGAAATCTTGCTTTCAAAGCGACCGTATGCGAGTGCGAACTGATTCGACAACATGTTTCGGCATGGAGGGGCACGAGTGCGAATCGTGATGCCTTCCCAACAACCGCTTTGGGTTTCGCGTCCATAGTCGAAGACAAATTGAAGAAAACACGCTGGCACCCGCGATAGTGTGGCTATAGATGCCTCTGCGAGATGACCCCGCATCCCTGAACAGTTTCAGGCCCTTCAGCTTTACAGCGGTTGCTGCTGTTGCCTCAGCAGTTGTTTTTGAAGCCTGAGCCTTCAGACCTTCAGCCACGTACAGTCTTTTAGAGGAGTTTGGACACCGTCAGGCCCCTTTGACCCCGTCTGTTAAGTAGCACTGCTAGCACCATGTGGCTCCCCAAGCATACTCCAAGAAGACGCCCAGCCAACATCACTGGCATGAGGATTCGACGATCAAGCTACCAAAAGAGGCCCAGAGTTAACCGTGCTGGGAACTCGAACGTCAAAAGAATGGCTCCCCCTGCCCTAGGCCTGGAAGCCGACCTGCAGCACGAACTTGCTCCAGATCCTTGCCCACGAGGAGGCGCTGCGACACCTCGGAACAGCGAGGCGAAAGCCCGCGAAGCGGCCATCGATCGGAGCCCAGCAATGTGCACGTTCAACATGACCAGCAGGGAGTCTGCGGGCCAGCCGGAAGATCTCAGCCTCAATGGGTCCCCATCAACTCAGCGTCCGCGGCTGACTGGAAAGCGGGGCGACCAGTCGAATGCAAAGAAGTCGCCGAGGAGGACGTACCTCGCGGCAGAATTCTTTTCGAAGTTCCCCTTCTGCGAGGGAGTGCAGCGCTGGAGAGCAGCGGCTCTCTCAGCCCCCGGCGCGAGGAAGAGCATCCGGCCGGCCTGGGCCTGACGAAACTCACCCAACGCAGAGAGCGTGGCTCTTTCACGCTCTTCCTCTCTCTTTCTATTTCTCTTTCTTCTGCTGGTCTCAGGCCGGGTCCACCGAATGAGGGAATTCGAACTGGGCCGCGATCACGAGAGCAGTCAGGAAACCTGTGCCGGTTTACCGACGAGGAGCCAAGAGGTGCCATGCCAAGTGGTCGGACCGAAGTGGCAGTACTCCGAGGGCGTCCGCTGAACGAACTCCAGCCCACGGTTCCTGCATGCAAGCACGAGGGTTCACGACTGCTCTGGAAAAGCATCCCTGAGGCCTGAAGTAATGGGTGATGAGGTAGCGGTCGAAGTTGACGCTCGCTTTGCAACGTGCACCCCAGTCCTCATCAAGATGAAAAGCTCTGCGACACGGCATGCGGCTCAGCAGGATGCGTCCTCCACAAAAAACCAGGCCAGGTGCTGGGTGGTCTGACAATCCTCCAAGACGAACAAATGAGCTGCTCGCGGACAAACTGAAAGGTGCCGAGCCTCCTTACAAACGATCCATCTCCACTTCGCCACCAGGCTTCTAGCCATCGACTGTTCAGAAAAAATGAGCTATGCGGCTATGCTGAATTGAAGCTTTGCGAGGCCAGGCGCAACAAGGCCTCCAGCTCTTTGGCACCGCTCACCTCGACATCCCAGCCATTCCTGTGGCAGTCACCGACCCCAAAGGCTAGACGGTCGCAGTCCCGACGACTGACAAAGCCTGCTATGGGCAACAGCTGCCAGGCGAAATCTCTCCCATTCCGGTGAACTTGAACAGTCCACGTCTCTGGGTCGCAGGACCTGCAGCATGAGCGAGGTCTCTTCAAGGCTTGCAACTGCCGCCTTGGCGATTCTTTTGACTCTCGTCAGCTTGCGCCATCTCAAATGACTTCAGGCACAGGCTCACTGGCATCAATGGGCGAGTCGAGTAAAGCGTAAGGGCCCAAGAAGCCACCATAACGCTTGTGTGCCAGCCAGCAGGCACAATTGACCACACCTTCTGGACAACTGTTTACGAACCTGTCCTTGTTCTCGAAGAACGTCGAGCGCAGTTCAGCTAACTGCGCTGACATGCTTGATACTATATCCGGTCGCTGATCGAAGAAGTTCACTTGCTCAGTTGGGTCGTGCTCCACGTCGAACAGACAGCCATCAGAACATGCGGAAGCTGTGACCTCTTCGGAGCTTCCGTTTGGGAAGCGTGGGCCTTGCCAAAAGCTAGGTGCAGTCGCAGCAGTGATGAGCTTCCAAGCTCCTGAGATGAGGCACGTACTGCCCACGGGCACGATGGAGCGCGGCGAGCGTTCAGCGGCTCCACTCAGGTAAGGCCAGACATTAAGCGAATCTACCGGCGGCAGACCCGCGGCTGCGGCGCGGTCATCAAAGACCGAGACACCTGCAAGACTGCAGAGAGTTCCGTACCAGTCTGCGATGTGTATGATGCCGCTTTTGCTCGTGCCGCGCATCCCCTGCGGAATTGCACCCCCAGAGACAAAAGCGGCTGCACGTATTCCACCCTCAAACTGGCTGTACTTTCCACCACGGAGTGGCCAGTTGTTTGCTGCGTTCTCTGCCAGTCTCACCGGCCCACCGTTGTCGGAAGAGAATATCATGAGCGTGTTGTCCCACATGCCTTTTGTTTTCAAAGCGCCAGTAATATTTCCCACAACTTCATCCATTAGCATGACCATCGCAGCATGCTGCTGCCGGCACTTGTACTCCAGTGTCAAGTTCGATGGATCAATAGGATGCTCGCTCAGAACTGTTTGTTGACGGCATTGGTCCTCGTCGTCGGACATCCAACTAAATTTGTTGTAGTACTGCTCTGGAACCTGCAACGGGCAATGGGCAACATGCGGGGCATAGAACAAAAACAGCGGAACACCCGGATCGTGTTGCTGAATGATCGATAGCATCTCAGCCTGATAGAGAAATTCGGAATATCCGGTTCCATTTACATCATGTGCTCCGCGGTTGGTACGCCAGAAGTCTATGATGGAGGGGTCTGACTCGCAGCAAGTCTGCATGTTGCCTTGATCGTAGAAGTCGTTCTTGTGTGAAAAGTAGTGTAGGCTGGTGTCGTAACCTCGACCATGCGGTGAGTGACGTGGGGTTGACATCCCTGCATCCCATTTACCAGCAAAGTGGGTTTTGTATCCTGCGGACTTCATCTTCTCCGCCACTCCTGTCATGTTGTACGGGATGCCAGTGTCGTCATCACAAACATCGCCCAAGCGGGTGTTGACGTGGACAGGCAACCTTCCCGACTGAACTGATGTTCGGGTTGGTGTGCACATAGGATGCACGTAGTGCCGGGCAAGATGGATTCCGGATGCTGCAAGACTATTCAAATTCGGAGTCACAACTTCGGGGTTGGGCTGCTCACGATGAAATCCCACGTCTGCCCAGCCCAGATCGTCCACCAACACGAATAAAATGTGAGGCCTCAAAATAGCATCTGTCCGCCACGCAAGCAGTGCAGGCAAGAATGAACACAGCTTGGCTGCCATGAACGACAAATAAGTCGACAACTTCCTGCCCAAACAGGCAACAGCTGCTAAAATCTACAACTACGCTGCACCGCGCGCTGAAGCTTGAACAAACCGACAACTCACCACTGAGAGCCTGTGGGCCTGTCCATCCCTAAATGGAACTAAAGCGCGCCTCCTCTGCGGTGCGAGGAAGGGGTGAAGCCAAGGAAAACTGAGCATTGCATTGGCTGGGGACACACGCTCAATGCTGCTAAGACCATGCGTCCGCGAGTGCAAAGCGCTCAAAGTACACTGAAGTCAACTGAGGTGCACTGTCTGGTGTGTGCCAAGCAGCGACTCCGAGGACCAGGGCAGCGGGAGCTCTCGGCCGACCTGTGGAACGACGTTCCCCCGCACCCCAATCCCTGTCACTGCCACGCTCCAGCGGATCGCCTGGCCTGGCCACCAACTCATTTGTCGAGAGGCTCATGGCGATGGGGCCTATGCGATTTTGAAGTCTCACTGGGGCCGGCTCTTGTGCTGCACCATGTGTTCACATAAGTGTGTCCCCAATTCAAGAAAGCGGTGATTGCCGCAAGCCAAACGGCTGTTGAAGCAGGTAGAGCATGATCTGATGCGCAATGCCGTATGCTTCGCTCACGAACTTTCCACAGCGCTTTTGAGCTGGGTCAGGCCGTCTTCCAATGCACCTCGCTTCCGTCCAGCGCTGCAGCACCGTAGCAGGATGCATTCCACCGTAAACAATCGTAAACAGATGCTTCCCCTCGAACAGAATGCCGGCCCACCTCTCTGGGTTGAGGATCCCGGCCTTTTGGCACATGCAAAGCTGGCCTGAATCCACAAGGAGCACGGCTCTGCGAGAGAACACGGTTTGTCTGAAGCTTCGTCGGAACCGACTCGGCGCCACGCAGCTTGTCTTGACCTGCCAGGGCATCCAATCATTGCACTTCCTGAATTCCAAACCTGCCTTGTGAAGCGTGGCTGTTTTGACACCGGCGTCACACGTCGTCTCTCCGCCTGGCGCAGAAATCACGCTGGAAAGTCGAAAGGAATCTCAGTCTCGTAGTTATTGTTCCACCATGTGCATGATGGAGTGGAGTGGAGTGGAAGTGAGTCGAGGGGAGGGGAGGGGCGGGGAAGGACCGGAGGGGAGTGCGAGAGAGACAGAGAGACAAACAGAGACAGAGAGTGTGTTGTCATTGCTCGTCTGTTTACTACTACTCATTATCTAATATGGTACGTTTCCTTGTTGCTCAGCGTGAGAATGACAATGGCTTGGATGATAAGCCTTTTGGCAGCTCGGCTGCGCCTGCACTGTCTGGGGCTTCAGGTATCTTCAGGTTGTATCTGGGGTCCGCTCGGGCGAGGCGGACAGCGCTAGGCCTGGTACTCGGCCCAGCGACACCGGGACACTGTCTCGCGCTCCTGCACAAGAGCCGTGTGGACCACTGTCAGAAGGACGAATTTACTTCGCCTGGCTCTTCGCTTCAAGCACGCGCGAGCCAACATCGCAAGCCCGAACCTCACCCAAAGGCGACACGTGGCTCTGCGGAGTCGTCTGCTTCAACCCATGATCCCAGGAGCAGCTGGGTAAGCCACGTCTTGTCTTCGAACAACCATGTCCAGCCTGCCCAGACTCTTTGCATTTGCCCAAGGCCGAGACTGCAGAGACCTGCCTTGGAGTTGGTCGCATCTCCGGGCGTTGCCAGAAGTGCTTGCCCTGGCTGCAGAGCTGAGCCTTGCAGAGTTCCGCCTGCACACCAGTCGCCTCGTCTTTGGAGGGGGTAGAAAAACGATGAGCGGAAGGTCGCAGAGGGAAGAATTGCAGACCTCGCCAAGAAGAGGAAGGAGCAAAACTCGTGCCGGAACCCTAAGAAGCTGGCCTGGCTTTTTCTTTCGGCGCCAGCTTTTACCCTTCGGGCTGAAAGCCGTGTCCTGCTTCTTTCAGTCGCAGAATGCTTCAGAGCGGTCTACACATCCCGCGCCCGCAACTGGAGTTGCCAGTCTCCGTCGCTAATTCCAGGTGTGCCCGACCTCAGTCAAACCCATGGCCCGTCCCGTTCGGAGTCGAGGTGCCATTTGTCTGTGCCAAGGCGCCGCGGAGGATATTCCTCGTGGATATCGTCAAGCCGGTTTTGGCACCATGCCAGGGCCTTGGTGGCTGCGGTTTCCAGCGACTCTATTCCGGCAGGCTGCCAAAGCTGGAAAAAACAAACACGGTCCAAGCGATGCAACTTGAGCCCAACCTAACTAATTAATCCCTTCAGAACACTCTTGCATCATGGAGTGCGGCTGAAGATGGACCCGGCATCCAGTTGTTAGGTCCCTGCTTCTGCTGCCGTGGTGAGGTGCAGGCTAAGGCCTGCAAGCTTGGGAGTGAATCAACACACCCATGTTTTTACATGTTTCCACCTTTTCACTTGCTATTGTGCTTCGCCGAACTGTTTCTGATTCGAATATCTCCTACCCACCGGACCCAGCAAAACAGGAATGCCGTTTTTGCGCTAAGATCAGCTCCAAGCCATGGTCCGTCCAACGTGCCTTGAGGGGCCGGGAAGGCAAAGAGACCTCGAAGATCTGACTCGATCCTTCCGACACTTCGGGAGCCTCGGCCGTCTCGGCCTCGCCTTCTTCCTTAGAGCCCGAGGCCCCTTCGTGGTCTCCCCCTTCCAGTAACACGATGCGCGCAACTTCGTCGCTCACTTGCAGGTCGAGGTTGGCTCTCCGGGCTGTGCTCAGGACAGTTCTCAGGAGCAGCTTGGAAGAGCTCCGGGAGATTCCGCAAACCCAGTCAGGGAGATCTCGCAATGCTCGCAACACGTACAGCAAAGTCTCTCCCAACTGGTACTCTTCGCATTGCCACCCACTCCAGCCCAGTCGGTCCAGTCGGTTCAGGGATGCCACAACTGCATAAGCACCAGGTCTCAGCACCCTCCGGTACTCCGAAAGCAGTGCGCTGCACGTTGGCTGCTTCTGGCTTAGAAGCTCGTCGGGCGCGATGTGGGCCAGTAGGCCCTTGTCGATCAAACAATCAAAGCTGTTCCTCCAAGTGTTGGGCATTTTTGTCGCGTCACCCTGATGCCACCGCACCGAGCTGGGCACCTCCGGCTGTTGTCGGCTCATCCAGTCCATCGCAGTCCGGGACGTGTCCATGCCTGTCACCCGAACCGCCGCACCGTTCGCCGCGAGCAAGGCGGGCAAGTCTGACGTTCCTGTGCCAACGACCAAAACATCACCTTCCAGAGGCAGCCCCTGCAGCAACAGGAACTCCTTCAGCTGTTCAGCGGAACAGTAGCAATCCTCTGAAGACAACTTGCCCTTTCTGGCCAGACTCCGTGCATAGTACTTTTCCCAATAATCAACCATTGAAATCAGCCAGCTTAGCTAAATCCAGGCAGACTCGCCCATGCAAGACGGCGAGACCTTGAGTGCCCTCACGGGTCATCTGTTATCTGCTCACTCTTGCAGCAATGACACGAATAGAATGTTGACAACCTGAGCCGAAAATGCTCCCGTCAAAAGATGTCGCACGTTGTCGCCCCTTGGTTCACTGCTGCAGGAGCGTGTGCCGGTGGCCTTCCTGAATCTGGCTCTGGGTCCAGCCATTCCTGCAGCACTGGAGTTGTGTCTCGTCTCATGCCGCTTGTCTGAAACGTTGCAGATTCGCATATCCAGGATGTATGGACGGGCACTTTTGCCATGATCAGATCTTGGATTCTCAATACAGGCCAAGACAAATTCACATGCCTCTAAGCATGATTAATGACGCCGGCCCCCCCGACTTACCAGCTGGCCTCAAGTCATTGTGCAACAAAGCTCTGAGTGCTGCACATCAGCTGCTGCAACCGTTCAACTCTGCCTTGCTTTGTTTGTGGGCGAGTTGCAGGATTTCATGCAAACGTCGTGGCAAACTGCTTTGGAAACGGCGAGCACTTGTTGAATCGAAGAGATTTGTACAGGTCTGCACGCCGAAGCTCTTGGCGCAAGATGCTCACCGGATGTGCAAGTGGGCCCCGCGCGATCCAGTGCACCAGCTGAAACTTTTAGCAACAGCTCATGGTGACGGCCGAACAGATCCTGCAATGGCGCTGAAACGTCTCTGCCTTTGCCGCCAGCACTGTTATTCTGCATTCTGGTTTGATATTTGGGCTGTCAGCCATCTTCTACAAACTTGCAGTACCTGCAATGGTCCTCCTCGGCATCTGCCATACTTTCCATTAGGATCCACACCCTGTCAGCATGAAAAACCCATGAAGAAGCTGGACTCAGAACCAGCACGAGCGCCCAGCTTTTTGCCACCAAGACCAACCTCTGCAAACAGCCTGGCTGGGCAGTCTTGCATTTCTTCAGCGCAACTTTGCTTCCGAAGCCAACCTCTGCGTGTGCCGGACATCTTCGCACCCGTTCTCGATGACCTTCAAGCACCACGCTGGGCTCAAAAGATTTCACAGATCTTTGGAATCGAGATTGGAACATCCATGATGTCGGCGTCAACGTCCAGGTTGGGAACGCCGGTAGCAGACCTCACCTCTCAAATTTTCTTGTCAAGGCTGGCTCCCACCCACTGTACCCTTTCGCCCTTTCCGGTCGCCAAAGGAAATCGCAGAGGAACCCTTCGACCGACACAGGAGACTGAAAGAAGACGCGTGCAGCACGTCGAACACAGAGGACTGTTGACTGCAGTTCAGTGCATGAGTCTCTGGCCAGTTTGAGTAGCTCCACGGCTGGCAGATCAGAGACCGAAATCCTTGCGAATCATGACCGCACGCAAAACGCCGTGCCTGGGCTCCTCTGCCAAGCAGGTCCTCATTTCGGTTCTGAACCGGTGCGGCAGCCATTCTGATATGGCGTCCGCTTCCTCTGCCATCTCCACGATGGCATCGAATCCTTCGGTGCTTGGTGTAATGTCAGGTTGTAAAACAAGTCCGGGCACTGCCGGGATCACATTGCGAAGGGAAGACTGCAATATCGAGTTGACCGACATTGAGCCCAGGAACCGCTTCTCGAGAGTAGGTCGGCCAACAGCCTGAAAAAAACCAAGGATGCAGACAAGTAGGTGACATCTTGGCCACTAAGCGGTCCTAGCAGCCACTTAGCAGCCACTCAGTCGGAACTTGCGCTGTCTGCATAATTTGCATATACTCACCATCTGACCGTGTTTCACACTGATCCATGCCGACCTGAGTGTCTTACCGCTGGTGCTCCGGTGGCTGTGAGGGCTCACATGGTGGCTGCTCGCTTCTTCGCAGCCACCTCAAGGAGGGAATGCGATGTCAAGCATGGGACCTATTCGAAAAAAACATCCGGGACATGCTGAGGGCTGTGCGTCCAAAGGCGATGCGCCTCTCGTGACGTGAGCTCGGGTGGCTCAAGGCGGCAGCGAGCTCGCTCTTGCTCCCAGTGTCCACGATGAACTTAGAGAACCGACGAGAACTCTTGGAATTGACTCTGTTTTCGGTGGGTCTACATCGGCGCAGCACAACCGAACAGCCCTCTGTCAAATACCATACCTGGACCGGCAAGGAGATCTTTGGGCGAGCAGGTTCTTTCTGCGCTAGTTAGCCTTTGACTGGGTGAGAACATGGTATCTTGCAAATAGAACCAACTGCGAACATGCTGAACAAACTGGGACCGGCACATTTCGAAAACATGGCGCAGTGAGGTAATGGTGGCTTATGATTATGCGTGCGTCTGCTTTCTGTTTGAAGTGCCGGCCGTCACCCATGTACTCGCGACCTAGCTTATTGTCACGAGCCCACGCAGCTGCAGTCAACACCGGCTCTATCGCCAATCACCACGACAAACGAAGGATAACTTTCCAAATCCCATGCGCTGGCGCGGCTGTTCTTTCTCCACTGGCCAGACCTGGATGCTTGCATGGGTTGCAGCCCGACTTGCCCTGCTCAGGAGTGTATTCCTATCATGTCCCTCATTGTTAGACGGCAGCCCCCTTACAAACAACTCGTGATTCCAGGCTCCAGGAACGAGTAACGAGCAACCTGCGGCCAGATGCAGGGGCTCGGGTGGAGACGCATCGCGACGCCTTCGGCCCAGGACAGACTTAAGAGGAGCTCTTCTAGGATGTTCCTTTCTTGTCCTAGCCCTTGGACCACGGAGGGCTGAGCTTGGCTCCTAGCTCTTGCTGTGCCAAGCACAACAGCAAGCGCAACGCCCTCGGGTGGAGTGCACTGAAATATCTTTCGCGAGCGAAAGAGAGTCGACGAGCGTAGCCGGGAAGTGCCGGCTCCTGGAAGACCCCCGGAAAGGATTACCCAGGCTTCAAAGGGCCTCCAGCCATTGCAAAGGCCGTCACAGTCTCCGAAGCACTCAGCTTTGCAGAGCCAATGATAAGTTTCAGAGGTACGTTTAGAGTTCGTGTGGGTCAAAGGCCGGCCTTTGACGAGGTGTAAGATTGCCTGGACGGGTGCCACGGCAAAGGAGTCCAAGACTCGAAACATCCTTTGAACCTTCGCGCACAACCGTGCGTCCGACCACCAACCGCTCGCGGGGAGTGCGTGCTGTCGGGCAGGGTTCTGCAATGTTCTGCAGTCTCAAGCTTAAGTCAAAGATCTACAGCAGAGCAACTCCCCGATTGCAGGAACTGGACACAGAGAAAAAACCGACATGGCAGAGTTTGAAGACATCCGCTCTCGGCCCAGCATTGGGGCCGAAGTCGTAAGCACCTCTTCCTGGTAGGGGAGCTTTAGGCAGCTGTTACCTGGTTGATTTGATGTCCAGATCGCGGGTCAGATTGATGAGGCACATTGATCTCACAGATCTTTCGGATTCCCCTGGCGTTATCGCTTGAGTTTTTGTGCCTGAGAGCGCTCCACACGAGAAATCCGGAAGTGTATGTTCAATTCACGCAATGTGTGTACAAGACAGCTATGCAAACTTGCAAAGGGATTCAGAGGCCACATGGCCACATGGTGTGGCACATGGGCGAATTCGTGTCGCTTCAAACCATTCACAGCTCGAGAACCACAGGTCCGACTCTGGCGCAACGCCAAGGAAGCGTGTGGCTCTGGGATTTGCAAGTAGCAACACGAGTGTGCACTTCCATGCCAAGGCCTATGTTTTGTTGAACAACTTGCAAAGACTGGCGGGCTGGCTGCCCTGACGGGACGCCCGTGACAAGCGATACACGCGATGCAGCGTTCCTTACGAAACTTGCGACTGCGAGGACTGTGAGGATGGTCGTCGCGGCATTACACCTCGCCTGGCGAGAGCAGCTGTCTCATTTCGACGATTTGAGGCGGGCAAGCGGGCCTGTACGTACTGGTGCTGCAGTCTGAATCCTCAGGCCCACTGGGCGCGCTGAGAGACTGCTGCCCGGAACCCGAGGAGCGCGTCGGCGGCACAAAAGAGTAGTCCCAACCGCTCACCTGAGAGCGCAAATGGCACATTGCAGCACGCAGTCCAGGTGGATTCGAGGTGATGACCCCACGCTCGGAGCTACCGTTCTGCCCGCGTGCATACCTCGCAGCTCAGCCACGGCCAGAACACATCAGATTTTACATCAGAATCAGAGATCCACGGACCACTGACTGGCCTTCCACGCCAACCTCGTTCTGCCCTGGCGAAGGGACTTTCCGGAGTTCGTCCGGCCAGACCCAACGGGCCATTCCTTTTCGCCAGCTCGCTCAAAGGCTTCGACGGCTGACACACCGCGCCTGTTCCAGGAAGCTGGCTCATCCAATGGATGCGCCTCTGGGGGCAACACCTGCTGGAAGCGACGGAAAAATCTCTCAGGAAATGCCCTGCCCTGCCATTGCCTCCCGGCGCATTAGCTGGGCGAAGTCGACTTCAGCAAAGAATACATGACCCTGCAAGGCCACAAATTCCCACAAAGTTAAAGGAGCCAAAAAAGTACGGTAGAAGCGCCTTCACGTCACTGGTGTGGTGTGCACCGATTCGCTTGGCGGGTTCTCGGTCCATGGTTGCCTGGCCAAGGCGAGTGACAACATTTTTGTCGTCCACGCTGTCCCGGCTCTGCAAACTCGAGTCGTCAGCTATGCCTCAATGAAGGAGCGTCCTATGCGCGACACATACAGCGGCACCTGCACGCGGATCAAAGAACATTTTGCTTCATGATGCATCATGTGCAAGCGACGATAAGGGCCTCTAGAGGTGCATGCTTGATGTTCGTAAAGAGGGTCTCCCTGTCGTGGTGATAAAACCTTCGGCACAAGGATGTGGCAGGATGCGGGCTCTGTGAAGCAAAAATCTTGAGCATTCGACGGTGGCAGGCCGGTCAACATATCGTACAACAACACGCCCAGATTGTAGATGTCGACTGTATGGTTGTGGCCTCCGACATCACAAGATGTTAGGGTGGCACAGCTGACTGAAGGACGGAAAAACGAGCCCGCCTTTCCGCAGGAGAATCTCTGGAGCCAGAAAGGCGACCGAGCCACAAAACGACTTTGTGCCCCGCTGGCCGACACCCTCCTCTGAGCAGAGAGCGTGAGACAGAGTGAGTCTGGAAGTTTCGTCAGGGATTTGACAGCCATACAGGCATGCGCAGAGAGTGCGCGTACGTTCATGCGCAAGACATCTGCAGATTTCGCACTCATGGATCTTCGCTCTCATTCCGGAGACTCGCCTTCGAGAGCCCGAAGTCCGTGAGTAGTGCATGGTGCGCCTCATCGATGACAACGTTGTCCTGAAAGAACTCTGCAGGAACCGCTCTGTGTGCTAGCACGCAAAGGGCAGGCGTGCCGGCTTGAGGTCGCGGAAAACCGTATGCCTTGCGAGGGAAAGAGCTCCTATGAGCTCACGCGTTCCGACTTCCACGAACGACCCCCTGCCTCTCATGCAGGTGGATCAAGGCGAGAAGAATTTCAGCCTGGAGTTCCGGGCAGTTCTAGAGTTGGAAGGCTCTGGGAGTGGCCAAGGCATACCGAGGCCCGGGACTGTGTAGACCCTTGACAAATCTTCGCATAACCGCTTCTCCCGAGTGATCAGGTGCCTCACTCGGCCACAAGGTCTTTTCAAGCCCGAAAGCTTTGCCACAGATCTCAAATGCTGGGTATCCGGCTGCAGGTTCCCTCGGGGACAGTACTGGAGCACCAGCACAAGGTGGCTAGGAGTTTGGAAAGCATAATGAAGTGAAACGATGTACGGATGGTGAATATAGGCGAGAATGTTCCTCTCTGTCACAGCATATCGAAGAAGGTTGCTGCTCATTATACGGCTCTTCTGCAGCACCTTCATGGCATAGGCCTTTCCGGTGCGCTTATGCTTGACCTGGAAAACTTCTCCGAATGATCCACGACCGAGGAGGTTGACTAGCTCGAAGGAGTTGGGACCAACCTTCTCCACTCTCGAGCTTCCTTGCCGCATACGAGCAAAGGGCGTCCGGATCTTGGGGGTGCTTGTTCCGCTGCTGGCTGACGGAGATCGTCCGGGAGAGTCTTTCGGTGAAGCGGCCTTGAAAGACTTCGCACTCAACGTCCTGCCGTCCCTCTCACGATCCTCGGACTGGGCCTCGTCCAGTTCTCGTGTCAGCTGCATCAGACGGCGTACTGCGTCGGTGCGAGCGTTGCGAAGAAGGAAGCCATTCGCCAGCGGCGTGCGGTCGTAGCCATCTGCGCAGACTTTTGCCGGGCCTTCCGAGCTGGAGGCCCGAGGGAGCAAGGGCCCCGGCCCAGGCACGTCCGTGGCTTCGCCGCAGCTCCAGCTGCTGCCAGTGGCTGTGCTCGCCTCGCTGGAGGCGCTGTTCCGGCGGCTCGACGTCATCGACGTCTTGCATCCCAAGCCCAAGCCTCCCAGAAACCGCCCTTCCGCTTCAAAGTCCCGAAAGATGCACAGCGTCTGGAGGTCTGATGCCGCCTCGACCGGTCTTTGACCCGATGCGTTCCGAACACCGACTTGGCCGTGACCCTCATGACCCTGGTCACGCGAGTCACGCTCATGCTGAAGCAAGATCTTCACAACCTCGGTGTGAGCATTTGCGGCAGCATAGTGCAAGGCCAACTGCCTGTCCTCTGTCTTAGACATCGCATCTGCTCTCGCCTCTAGAAGCAGTTCGACCATCTCGGAGTTTCCATTGGCCGAGGCCACATGCAAGGGAGTCAAGTGGGTCTTCCTGCTGCAGAAATTCACGTCCGCACCCTGCGAAAGCAGAGCCTCAACTGCTTCGACCACTCCTGAAGCCACAGCCAAGTGCAGAGGCCCCCTGCCGGAAGAGGCGCCTGACTTGCAATGAGAATGAACAGCAGCTGGCGGGCCCCCATCGCTGGGATGTGTCAGCTCGTGGATGATCCTGATATTGCCTTCAGCAGCAGCTTGTAGCAAACGCTCGTCCTCCAAGGATGCCAAGCGTAACATTTCGACAAGCTACCTTCTCACTTTCGGCATAAGGCACCTTGCGCCTCTTCTCGGACCTGAGAAGGGAACGCAATCAAAAAGCACAACGGCAAAAGCCGCCAGAAGCTGGGCTCTGTGCCACCACTGCCGCCAGTGCTTGGATTTACGCAACCGACTTGGTTCGGAGGGAAAGCCGACCTTGGCACCCGAAACAGGCCATGGCCCTTTGCAGCCCACAGGCCCACAGGTCGCGAATGTTTCCAGGCCGTGCGGCAAAGCTTTGGGTCAAATTGTCCATAGCAAAGGGTCGAACCTGAAAGCTGCATGGACGTGCTGCCCTCGTGCGCCTCGTGATTGGCAGGCCTCACCAGTGTCCAGGTTCCGCAGCTGACAAGAATTTGTGAGATTCGGGGCCGTCGACGAGGGATCCTGCGCCGCTTCGCTTCAAGGCAGGCCATGCAAGCCATGCAAGCCTGCTCAGCATCCAAGGCAGCTTAAAATCGGATCCCCACCTCGAAGACTGTCTCGAAAGGCTCTTCAGCCAGGCTCCTTCACGCTGCTCACATGATCTCACATGTATACCAAACAAGAATTCGCCTCGAGATTTAAAAGACTTCTCGTTTTCTCAGTTCTGTTGGGTTAGGCATGAGCTGAACCTGTGGAGGAAGCTTTTCCGGAAGGATAGGCGGGCTGCATCATCATCGAGGGTCCCCTGCTAAACCAATCAATCCATTTCAATTTTGCAGAGCGGTCAACGTAGACTCGATGGGTCACGGGTGGCCTCAAGAGCGTCTCGACAGCCGTCTCGACGGCGGAGGAGTCCTATACGCAGCCCGGCCACTTGAATCATTGAAGTGACGTGCCGTCGAGCAGATTTAATGCAGTGGCGGTCTCCTTCTTGTCTCTGCGAAGGGCCGGGCCACCAGCATCCTCTCACGGCACGCACTTCTCACGGCACGCTGTCGGCACAGGCCCGAGCAGGCCTCGGGGCCTCCTCCAGCTGCCAGTGCGTCCAGTGCCTCCTGAAATTCAAGAATGGAGGCACACTAAGGCTAAGGTGCTGAGAGACGGGGGTGCCATGGTCCTCACGATCCACCGGACGCAATGGCAGAAGAGGCTTCTTGGCGGCCTCAGCCCACACAAGTTCGGGGCAACGGCAATGCAAACCTGCACGAGCCTCCATGTCGAATGGCGACCCTTGCCTTCGGACATTCGGGTGCTGCTTAATAACCCAGAACCTACTCACGTGAAATGACGGAAGTTTCGGTTTCACGGATTTCCTTTATCTCCACCACTTCTTGGGTTTTCCGTTCGGCTTCGTTTAAACTTCCTGGCTTTATGCTGATTATGAGATGTTGTGAGTACTGAAGCTGTTGCAGACCAGGCCCGCAGTGTGAGTCAGCTGCCGCTTCTTAGCGACTCTCACGACCGACGTCGTTGAACCCCCTCTACTCCCCTGTCTCGCTTCAGCTGGCCGCGTGCTAGGGCTGAAGAGGCCTCAACGCCGCCCCTCTGCTTCAGACTCCCTCTCCTATGGAAGCCTACTTCGACCTATGTGAAGTCCAGTTGTGAACAAGATGGTCAGATCTTTTGAAACCCACCGTCGGATCAAGTTAACAAGCTTCACACATCCGACAATTCCAGCCTCACAGGTATTGAGGCGCATCCCCCCGCCGCGTCTGCTTGTGACATGAGCTCTGCTTTGCAGGGTCTTCAAGCTGCAGTGGGCTTGGAACACGTCAACGACTCTCGCCTGCCTCCCCAGATTTGCATGATGGCTATGTTCTTGCTAACTGGAAAGCACCTTGTACCAAGAAATCAGACTTCGCCGGCTGCAGCAGTGCTTCAACATCTCTGCACAAGAGACTCTCATGCACTGGCAACACCCAGAACTGCACACAGGCGCCAAAATGCTGTTGTAGCAGAGCCGCTTTTATTCTACCCTTGACAGTCAGGCGCTGCAACACCGCTTGTCCTCTTGACTTTGCTTGAACTCGGGCTGCTTTGGATTTAAAGTTCTTGTCTTCTTAGCCCCTGCATGACGGCAGGAATGTCTGCGACAGCTGGGCAGCGAAAGCCCTGCTCAGTAGTACTGATTGATTCCATCGCATCCCATCAACAAGCGGCGATAAGCTGTTTGTCGCTCACAAGTCGCTGTACACCGTGCTTAGGCCTCCTACCCTGTGCCTTTAGTAGCATGTTTGGGGCCCAACAGCCAAGTCAGACCAGGTTTCTGCCATGGGCTAAGTTTCCACTTGCAAACAACCGCAATGTGGTTATAAATGCGGATCCTGTACTTGCGGGCGTGCGGCTCAATACACAAGATTCACAAGAACCCATCGACAAAAGCGTATTGTGGCTTCTTCACGAAACCCAGATCCGGGCCCAAACGGCCAAGTTTCTGCAATCGAGGGTTCACGGCCCGCAATAGCAAATGCCTTATATGCTTACTGTAGCGGTAGCGACATTTCTGCGGGACTAACAGAACCTCGAAAGTCAACAGATGCGGCTTCGCTCTTCTTCAAAGGAGAGCCAAAGCTTCAAGTGCAACTTGATGCAGATGCACAGTGTGCCCTGCAGCTAAAACACGATCACTTGATCCTGGCATCCGTCGATGAGCTGTGCATCGCTGTGCGTGATCAGTTCCAATTTCAATGGCCGCAGCCTGGCAAAAGGAACACTCCTTTGATCCTTTGCATTTGCTCAGTGTGGTTGGGCTGGGCCAAAATGACTGAGGGGCGGACTGGGAAAAAAAGGCGATGTGCCGACACGAAGTCCTTGATTTCTTGACCCTCACGTCGGACATTCAAATGCCGCACGTCACCTTGGCCGAGTCAGAGAAGCAAGGCTGCCAGTCACACTGCGGACATTCGCAGCCACGACAGCATGAACCTTTCAGCTTTCATCTCCAACTCTGACGCTCTGGAGTATATCCCACGCTAGTGACCCACATGCCCACGGTCTTCCTGCATCCAAGCAGCTTCTGAAGGTCTCGATGGCTAAACACTTCAAAAGTGAGAAAACCGCAGTCGCGCGGTCATGCCCAAACAGAGCTTTGTTTGCGCTTGTCCCGAGCAACTTTTGAAGCGAGACAAGAACTGGCAAAATCTGCCCGTGCCACAGTCCTTGACCGAGTAGGGTTTTGCCCCTCGTTATTGGAAGCTGGCTGGGTGCACGATGGACTTGCGGACGGGCGAAGACCCGCCAAGGAAGCCGCTCTTTGCAGCTAGCCGGGGCAAATGGCGCAAATTTTACTGCATACAGAAAAAACACTCACGCGCAGTAGCTCCAACAAAAATATTCTCATGAATGTAGAGTCCTCACTACACCACAGACCACAGATGTTGCATGTGCATTGATTGGTATCGTGACCGATCAGCTTATGCTTCCTTTCTGAAGCATCAACTGACTGGCACGACGGTCTGGCGGCCGAATTACAGCCCGCATGTAGATAGGATTGCGTGAGGTGACGTGGCATGGACAAGTATCCAGCGCACCTTGGAATGTCTCTTGGTATCAAAGGCATGGAGACAAGAGAGCCTGTAGTACTGTCACCCGCTGGGAAGGTGTGCCATGTGGGTAGAATATCAAGAGCTGCGGCAAACAGGGCTTGTGACAGGCCAGGCTCAGGACGATCCACCGCATGAAGGCTGTCACGCCCCGCAAATTCTTGGGCCTGAGACTCCGGAGAGACTGGCACCGTAGGTGACCGTATGCGGTTTGTACACCTGCAAGTTCGGGTGATATCGTGCAATAACAATAATAACTGACTTATTTGTGACGTAACTGTGCGTATGTGTGGTTGTGTCTGTGTGTGCGAGGGATGGAGACAGGCCAAGAGTCAAACATTCGTAAACATTCAGCTCCATCGCTCGATTGCCGTGCGAAACGCACTGAAGGTCGAATGCGAAACTCTGGGAAGAAGCTTCCATTGAGTATTTCATTGCAGCACGGCCAAGCGACGAACATGTTCAGACAATACGGGCCTACGATGTGCAGAATCAATGCTGGAAGGCACACTACTAGACTAGCTTTGCGCGATTTAACGCCCGTTTCTGCACATCTGTTCCGTGAGCATGCATCGTCCGGAAAAGAGTGAGCTCGTCACAGGCTACACGTCCGTGCAGCTCATCTTCAAGTGCTCCAAGAACGACTGCCTGCAAACGAATTCTTTACAGCCTGTGCTTGTGCATGGGCCCCGCGCGGTGGCTCCATGATCCAAGTCCGTTCGGACAAATGGAAAAATGAAAAACCTTCAAGACCCTTGCTACTCTCTCACAGCAAACGTTGCCCCTCGAAGAAACAAAGAAAACAATTCTGCAAAGCGAATGACTGAAGAGTATTCGGTGTGGCTGAGTCCAAGGCCCAGCGCCTTTGGATCCCAGCGCCAAGATCGCAAAAGCGATCAGGGGCAACATTGACGCAGTAGAACTGTGGAGGAAGTCTCCAATGCCCAAGTTCAGACAGCAAATGACGGTCCAAACATGTCAGTAACTAACAGTATGTTTGACATACTTGGGTGGGAGACTAGTCATGGCTGGGGTGTAATGTGCAATTGCCCGGCACAGCGTCAAGAAACGATGAAGCAATTGCCCGCCAGTCGTTGGGTCCTGAAACCACTGATCAAGCAATGCAGTTCTGTGCGCACTGTGTGCAATGCTGCAACGTGCATTTCGGGTCAAGACTTGGAAATCCCAAACACGTGACCTGCCGCCAGTGCCACCTATTTTGACAGCACCAAGGACGCCCTTGCCGCTCCTTCTTTGCGGACGGTTTGCGGCGCGGCAAACCTGGCCAGATGCATGTCTGCGTGCTGCGAGTAGGAAATGATTTCTCCTTTCTTCTTGTCCCGCCCAATTCATGCCGCTAAATGACGTTTAAAGGCAAGGCCACGAATCAGACCATGCCGTTGCACGTTACCTTTCACACACACACACACAGACACCTCCGAGGGAACATGCCGCAGCCAAACAAAAGCAATCAGAAAGCGTGAAAGGACTCGGCCGGAATGCCCATCGAAAACACAGGCCCAAATTGAGTCGGACAATCACATCCCGAACCTCCACTTGCAACAAAAGAACAATCAACCGACGTACGAGCAAGTGAAAAAATGGCTGCATTGACCTTTGTCCTTTCATCCGGTGGTCGCCTGTACGGTACCGAGATGATGGAACCCTACGACCACGAGGTAAAGGATGGGCGGCAGATCGAGATCAGGAAGATAAGGATGAGGAAAACGATGAGGATGATGACAATGGTGATGATGCCCATGACTAATGATGAAACTATGACGATGAGGAGGAGTGAACCCCAGTAGTCCCTAGATTTCGATTGCGACAAATCCTCAGCCCCGAAAGAAGTGGGGGAAGTGACACACACGCCTGAAACTCTTAAAGCAATCGGTGTACGGTTCACGACATCTATATCGAATCTATGTAAACTGAGCAGTGCAACATATCATTCGTTTTCCCGATGCATCATGTTGTCCCGTCCGTGCTTCTTTGTGGTTTTCCGAGCGCCAGTGACAACTGCGGCCTTAGGAGGTTGTGCATGCACGATGTTCTCGTTGGCACCTTGCATGGAGGACGGGCGGCCCATCATTGGGTCTCATTACATCTTGTCGGGTTCTGAGGCGCAGACCAAGGATGCTTAAGAATGTTGCCAGATGAAGGCCTCAAGCGAAGCACTGGACAGGAGTCTGAGTCAGCTGCAGTAGTGCGAGTTTTGGGCCGTTTCTCCGGCGCTTCCTGCATCAACTCGCCCAAGAGATCCACTGCAGCCTCCAGTTGCACCCTAATCTCCGAAGTACGGCCACTTTTGTCAAAACACCTTGTAGAAGCGCCACGCGGGCGCTCACTCACATTAAACGCCAGAACTCCAAACCTCGACATGCAGGCGTGACAGGCCTTTGCCGAACGACTTTCGGCGGAAGCGCTTCACTGCGAAAGATCTTTCAGCAAAGCAGTTGCGGCCTACGATTTGCGGAGCGTCCCGCTGCTTTTGACTGATCTCGCACAACATGACCCCCCCCCCCCCCCCTCATGAAAGCTGAGGGCTCCTTTATTGAAGGCGGACCGGCTAGTTGTTGCTTGAACCAGGAGCCAGTGGCCACGCTCTCTGAAAGGGAGAGAAACTCACTACGGCGATTCGAAGACCCTCAGGCAGGGGAAGTTGCAAGGAGGGTGGGGCAAGCCGCACTTAGCGAGGCAGGAAGACACAGAAGCGAAATGGGGAGCGCCACGAACTAGCCGATGCGAGTATCCGTAATACTGTGCGGGACAGTGTCCCGAGACAGGAAACCTGCAGCGTAGCGAGACCGATATTTTGACAAGACCAAAGACAGGAAAGCCCAAAGGCACAGTGTACATGCAGTCCACGCCCGTGCCCTAGCGCCATCTTCAAACAGAAACATGCGTACGTCTACCGCATGGCGATCGCCTTCGAGGTTCGAGACCAGGTGTCGTCGCTGAAGGACACCTCGACCTGGCTTCAGTTTAGTCGGCTTGGTGCTTAAGGAAGAGTCTTGGCTTATCAAGCCTTGCTCATGACCCTCACCATCTGCATGTAGCTGGAAGCCTTGAACGCTGCAAACATGGAGCCCAGAGCACGCCTTAAGCGCCAAGCGTTGTGTCTGGGCCACGAGCTTCAAAGGGCCTCCTGCCCGCAAGGAGCGTGTAGATTGCAGCTCCTGCAGACCACATGTCGGCCGGCTTGCCATAGGGGCGCCTGAAGCGAGCAAGGCATCACAGAATTCTCTGAGATCGCCTATGCGTCACATGCCAGTGGCACCCTCGCACGACTTCCGGAGCTGAAGTCGAAGGAGAGCCCACCTGGTCCATCAACACCTCAGCACAGGCCCTAGCAGCCCTAGCACAGACCCCAACACCGAAACCAAGGTAGTGTCACACTGCTTTTACAGGATACCTCGTCAGGCATCACGCACGCAGCAAGGCCGAAATCACCCAGCTTGTACGTGCAATCCTCAAGGTCGAAGGTGTTGGGTGCCTGCACGAAGCACATGTGTCATGGACTTGTGGCAAGTCTCCAGGCCACAGGGGCAATAAGTTCTCAACAAAGCAGAGTCATTCCTCCGGGGGCACGCCTCAACTTTGAACACATTCTCACACTTCACGTCTCGATGCACCACGCCTGCCATGACCCGGTCAAGTATCAAAGCATGGCACTGTCCAAGCACACAGGCTTTAGTCCGTTCTGTTCGACAAGACGGTGCCTCAGTGAGCAATCAAAAGGCACGGCGTCACCAAGCTTCATTCTCTTACTACGTCACCACGCGTCATTCTCTTAGGGAGGAGCTGGCTACCTGAAACATCTTGTATCCTACCCGTACTTGAATTCCACACCTATTTAGTTGCAACCAAGCTTGGGGGACTGAAATCTTTACAGGTCATGCCTGTACGGGTTCCAAGGTGCTGTTCTTGGTAACCCGTCCAAGCAGCATCCGCGATGCATGCCAAAACAACACCACGTCGAGATCTTTGCCTTGTTCGTGAAGGTAGGCCAGCGCTTGAAACCTTACAGTCGCTGTGCCGTCGATTCAGTCCCTTCGGGTGGCTCTTCCGACCCTGTCTCAAGGCTTTGGCGTGTGCTTCATGGCCCGTCGTGTCGCAGATTCTCTGAGTCCTTGCAACAACTCAAGCAACTCTCTGCCCTGGCTTGCAGAATTTTCATCAGGAGCCGACCCGGCCTTTGCTGTTCTTTTCACGATGGCGTGACATCACTTCCAACAGGTCTCCACCTCTTTGCTGGTGGCCCCAGAGTCTCAAGTGAGGCGAACACACATCGCTCCTTTGCAGAACTCCAGAACCAGGGACACCATCTTGCTGCTGTCATCGTGAAAAGTCTGCCAGAGCTGGAGACTCAGCAACTTGCAGCATGCGCATCGAGACTTGGGGCCGTACATCGATCAGCTCGACGATATTCCTCGGAAGAAGACGATACTGTACGTCAGCTCTGCTCTTCTCAGTAATGTCGAGAAAAGCTCAGGGAGGGTCGGATGGTGAAGATTCTGGTGCAAGCGTATTTCTCCAGGTTGAACCTGGGATCGCCCAAGAAGCTGCCAGGTAATGCCTCTTTCACACAGCTTGCCTCCAGAGCCTCTGAGAAACTGGCACCATGGCCGAAGATACATCGCTTGCCTTTGACATGCAGCCTGGCACGCAGACGGCGGAGGCATGTGGCGAAGCAACACTTAACGCATTCATTTTGAGCACTCTGTGCAGCCATTTTCCGTCTCAGCTTCGCAGTAGTCTGTCGCGCTGCATTCCTTAGCCAGTCCAGCTTCCTGCGGCTCCCTGCGACTCCCTGCGACTCCCACTCCCTGCGTCAGGTGTCCGCTCCAAGATCCAACTTCCGCTGCTCGGCCGAGCTCAGGCTCACAGCGTGGCATGTGGTTTACGTGGTTGATCTTGGACAGCAAGCTTGCCGGCAGCCGGTTCTTTGGAAATTCAAGGTTTGAGATCTCCACGATGAGGACAGGTGTCGGTGTCGGAGATCACAGCTCCAGGTGGCTTTTTATTCGCTCTCGAAGCGTGGACGCAGAGGATGATTTGGCCGCTGTCTGAGTACACAAACAAGGACAATCGATACAACCCACAATTCAACGTTTCAATGGTTCGTTTCGGCATGTCCCTTTTTGGTCTTTTGCCTGCCACGCCACGTATGGAAGCGCTTCTAGGCCAGGAGCCCGTGCAAAGCCTCGACTTGCCAACGTCTGTGGTGTCACCTGCAATCCCAAAGAAAGACTCGCGTCGCCGAATTACTGTGGCCCTCTGCCCCAGCCTCTGGAAGCTGGGAAATCTCCAAGGTTCGCAGCGCCGTGCAGTAGGCATCCTAATTGGACCATCGCGGGCCAAAAACACGCAGTTTTCTTAGCCAGGCGCCGCACCTCTGGCCGCATGCGTCGAGCGTAGAAGTCAGCTCCGGCCTGGAAGGTTTTCAGCAGATGCCAGGCTCTTCGTGCCCACGGGAACAAGGCCTCGGCAATCTGTTTGGCAAGGGTCTCATTGCCCTCCAAGATTGTAACCAATTCAATAAGGTCATCCAGGCTGGCAGAGACAGGGACGTAGTGCCTTCAGCACACCCTCTCTGATCCTCTCGGCTGCTACAAGTAAGCAGGGTTCTCGATTAACACGTCGATTACGTCTAGGACGTCTTCACCGCTACCCTCTATCTTGGTCTGCGGGGCTTCCACTCCACGAGTTCCCAGTGCAACGCTTCGTGAGTGGGCGATCGCTGAAGGAGCAGCACCGAGCCAGTGCCTTGGCTTTCGCTTCCCTTGCCTACCTATAGAAGACACCCGAAACCCAAACACCGTGAGGGTGGACGAGTGACCCAACTGCACTAGTTGTCCGAAGAGTTCCGGCGCGATTTGCTGTAGCAGACTCGGTTTCGGAAAGAACTTGTCGTTGCGACGTCGGTCAGGTGCAACCCAGTGGTGCTGGTGCTGGTGCTGGTGCTGGTGCTGGTGCTGGTGCTGGTGCTGGTGCTGGTGCTGGTGCTGGTGCTGGTGCTGGCGGCGGCGGCGGCGG
>CAJNDV010010225.1:35289-82345 GCA_905221635.1 Symbiodinium sp. CCMP2456
ACTACTACTACTACTACTAGCTCTAGTACGAGTACTTGTACTAGTACTAGCAGTAGTACTACTAGTACTAGTACTAGTACTAGTACTAGCACTAGCACTAGCACTAGCACTAGTAGCAGTAGTAGTAGCACTAGTAGCAGTAGTAGTAGTAGTAGTAGTAGTAGTAGTAGGAGTAGCAGTAGCAGTAGCAGTAGCAGCAGCAGTAGTAGTTGTTGTTGTTGCTCTTTCTTGCAACCGGTTACATTGCCTTCCGCTCGGATTTCTGCGCTTTTCCCGATTCTCGGGACTACATTGCACGTTACCAAAATCCTGTCCTGGACAAAGATGAAAGAAAGGGGCCACTGGTTATAGGACCATCCCGTATTGCATGCGGCAGCCATCAAAAGCCGAAACACGGAGCAGTTGAGAAAGTCGCCACGAAGACACCACGCCGTTCAAGTTTAGCAGGTAGCGATATCTGGGCGCGACCTCCGCGAAGTCCTGCAGAAAAATCGGGATGGGCGCGCCAAGACATGTCGAAGTTCAGAGAAACTTGAAGTCCACTCCCAAATTGATTTAATTCAAGTGAACCTGGTAACCCTGCATACGCTCAGGATCTTGTCGGCAACCGCCGCCCGTGAAGGGCGCGTCCACAAATGTTTGCAGCTTTGATTTCTATGCCAAATACGACAATCCTGGACTCCGTCTGCAAAGGCCTGCTATGATCGCTCACTGGCAGAGCCCGTGTTTCGTTGCTTTGACCCGCCTAGCTTACTGAAGGATGTACTGCGGCCACCAACAACACCGACTAACTTAAGGGAACCTACTCCAAACCAATTTTCATCGGGACCGACAGATGCAGCCGCCCGAAAAGGATGGATGAGAAACACGAGGCTGAGAGTGTGCAACGGTGTCTTATCAAGACAAGGAGAGAAGTCGCCACGCAGTGCCGTTGTACCACCTTTCACGGCTGCCGGCATTTTCTTATGTGCTTATGCCATGTCCATGTCATGAAGGCCTCGCCCCGCCCAAACCGGGCCAGAAACACAGCAGCCATCTTTACTGTGTTGCCGTAACAGCCGTAACATAACAGTAGCCACGCTTAGCAGAAAAGTCGCTGTACACGTAATTTGTCTCTTCTTCGTGCTCAGCCAAACAAGAATTGCGCAACGGTACCGAGAAGCCTTGCGCCTCCCCCTCCCCCGACAACCTCGCAGTTTGTAGCTGCAGGTGCCTCATGCGGGGTGCGTCGAACGCTGTGCTGCTTGACGAGCTTCTGAACAGCCTCACGAACAGACCCTGCCACCCTGGCTCCTTGCCACCAGCATCACTCTTCCCCACTCCCTGCCTTCTTGCCCCAGGCGGCAATCAGCTCATCATCAATGCTGCTGACTCCCACATCGAACCTCGCAGACAGGTACGAACCCTGAACCCCCGGAATCTTTGCAGGTCAAGGCACAGCTCGTTGCGCATGGACGCCACTTGAAAGACGCGGAAACGCGGGAGATGCTGCGCCTGCGAGCCGAGCATTCTCGGACGCTGCTCGGCCCGACACTCAGCTGCCTTGCCTCCGACATGGGGATATTGTCCGGCGCCGTCAGGGCACCACGCCAGTAGACCACCGGCTTCTTCTGCGCCCATGGAACACGCCCAGGAGCATTTCGGTCATCGAGTTCACCCTGGAACAAAGCCTTCAGATCTGCGCGCTGATTTTGACATGCTGCAGATGCAGACGGTCAGAAGGCCAACCCAAGCCTTGAGGTGGTACGGGTTGAGCCATGGTACGTTCCAAACCCCCACGCCACCCTCTGAGTGGAACACTGGAAATGGCTCCTGTCAGGAATGCACAGTTGAACCCTAGATCAATGTACACTCTGCACGCATCCTGATCGCTGGGGACATTCGGGTCATCTCCACACTGCACGATGAAAAGCGCTCCATCGATCCTGACCACCTGGAGAGCAACAAGCCAATCAGGTGCGACCACCACCAGGCACCCATGACAAGCCTGCAGCACTTCAAGCAAGATTCGAAGCCAGAGTTGGGTGTCTTCGTTGGCAAAAGGGTCCATGCAGCCACTGTCCTGCAGCACTCAGCACTCCACCACACTTCACTTCACTGCTGAAGCAGCCCAGTGCCCAGCTGCATTGGAACTCTTAAGGCTCATCGCAACACAGCCTCGATACCCCGTCAGTCCTCCCCATCTGCATGGCATTTCCTTAACATGCCCAGTGGCAGGCACCGTGCTTTTGGGGATCACGACGGCTGGCACTTGGTTTAGTGTCTTCAAGGACCACATCAAGGATCTTCCAAAAGATCGAGCTGTTCGTCACCTGAAGCAGCCGCGCTTCGCACGCTTCACATGAAGCACGACAGGCTGGTGTACTCGCGATGCTCGTGTAGTCCAAGCAGCAGCAACAGCTGCTGAAAGCGTTCTGACCGTTGCAGGATCACAATACTGGTCCAAGGCATGAAACGGGAGCAAGTACTCCTGCCCGAAGCTGCATCAACCATGTGCTGTCACAATGCAGCGCGTGCAAAGAGCCACCCAAGGCGGAGATGCCCGTCCTGATGCGCCCAGGGCTTGAGAAATTGATCCAGCACAGGCTCATTGCTTGAGCACTGCAAGGCACAAATCCTTAGCTTCTCCACCATCCTGTCTTCAAACCGCCCCCACTTCCGGTACCCTTTCACCAAGGCTCGCCTGCCCTGCGCTCCCGAGACCCTCGCCACATGTTGACCAGTGCTTCAGGGAGCCAATGCCTCGAAGAAATATCATTCCTTCCCTCCCAACACAACTTCGGGTCCACAACCACTGTGCTCAAGCTCGGCGTTTCTCCAAACACGTGCGGAGGCTGATTTGTCAAAAAGACCCGCGGTTGTTCAAAAGCCACCCTTCGAAAGTCACCATATCCTAATGTCCTAGTCCAGCTTGGTGCGAAGGGACTGGTTGGCCTGAGAAGGGCTGTCGTGGCGAGCCAGCGCGGCATGAGGGCAGTACACGCACTCTCAATATGATATAAAGAGTCCATCTGCAGGTGCAAATTGCAGGCATGGACTGTGCTATTCCCGTATCCACCTACAGTACATCGTGTCTTCTTGAGCCGAAACAATGTTCTGTTTCTGGCTGAACACGGGCCATGGGCCAGACCATTTCGAAGCCCGACAACCTGTCAGCTGGGCCCTGCCAAGTCGATGCGCTTCGCCGCAAACTCCTCCGTTCCAACTCCAGCTGAGCCTGTGCCAGAGCACAGGGAGACTGACTCACTGACGGCTTCACATTAAAGCCTAGCTTGGCCTTGGCGACGACATCTCCACACCTGATCAAAACCAGAATTGAAAACCGGCCTATATACCTTTCTCCGAACTTAGCTTCGTGCTGAACTGAAGCCACCTTTTGCAAATGGGCGGCGTCCAACTAAGGCATACCTTCTTCTGCGTGCAGGGTTATGACACATTGCAGGACATACCTCGCAATCAGTTCCAATGCAAGACTGCTGGGGCTGGCTTAGCATCGAAGAGCGGTGTCTCCGTTGGCTCTTCTGCCTCCGGAGTCTCTTCCGGCCTGCAGACAGAGCTGGAATTGCAAAGCGTCAGCCTGGGATCTCAAGGCGCCGGCACAGAGATCAGTCCTTCACTCGTCTCTTGCTGTGGAGAGCGCAGGAGCTTCTAGGCGCAGAAGGCAGGCAGACACAGGCCACAGGTAGCACGGGGCTCAGCACTTTGAAGGTCTGAGGTGCCCGCTGCTCCTGGAGCGAGCTTCGTCACTTTGGTGGCCCCTTCCCGATTGAAGGCCGAGTCTCTGATCAGCCATACCTCAGACTCATGGCTTAGCAGACTACAGCGGATCACAGCAAGCGCTGAGGAGGCAGCAGCACAGTCACAATCCTGCGACCACGGTATCTGCACCTGAGCCAGAGCAAGCCAATGATCGATCTCGGAGGTAGCAGAAGGCTACGACCTCGCGATCGGGGATGCTTTCTTCCCACAGGAAGCCCTGCCAGAACAAGGTGTGTGTGCTGCTTTGCAAGACCAGCTGCCAGGGTGCAAGGGTCGGTCGGCCTGTTTGAGCTCGCGGCGGTCAAGCACATATTTGTACCTTGGCCGATGCCCGAGTCACCAAGTCATCGAGTTCAAACTGGGCCCCGAGCTTGAGCACCAGCACCGTGGAAGAATCTTCCGGTGCGCATCTCAACTCGATCTGACCACGGCTTGAAGACGCACTAGCAAGGGACAAGAGTCTCAGAATGAGCGAGCGACCTGTCGAGACCGCCACACGGGATATGTTCGCTCGTTGGTTGTCAGACGAGCTCCCTGACACAAGCGTGCGGAGCACCACCGTCTCAGCTAAAGCGGTAAAGAAAGCCTTGTCGGGATTCCATGCACCGAGGCCCTCGTGCGAGCCCACAACGTGCAGGTGCCTGAGTACCACGTGTTATACGTCGCGGGCGGCATCGCAACTGCACTAAGGTGCTGACTCGCCGGGGGTAGACTGCGCAATATCTATGTGGAAGAAGAGAGACAGGGTTGAGCAGGTGCCTGATACAAGTCCACAAGGTCGCTGTGGCATGGCCCTGTCTCTCCAAGCCCTGAACCACAGCGTGTGATCTCCATGCGCTGGCAGCCCATGGCCGGCTTGTGGCCAGAGCTCGCAGGTGTCGCTCCGCGATTAAAAGCTAAGCAGGCTCTGTTGGAGATGGAGGTCTGAAGCTGAGCTTTAGCTGGGGATCTGGTGGAAGCTCTTCAACTCGTCGCTGAGACCTTCGACTACTTTCAGCTTCTGGCGGTGAGACTCAGCTCAGCGACCTCGGTGCCGAAAAGCCAAAAGGTGTCTTGCCGCAGATGGCGTGTCTTTGCTGGGAAGCGCGCTTCAAAACTAAGCAAAGCGGCGCGCTCTTCCCTGATGCGGATGTAGGCGAGCCTGCTTGGACCCAGCACCCAAGCAGTGCTTGCAGCGTGCTAGCAGTCACCATGTGCAAACACCATTGACTTGCTGCCTTGACGTCTCCTCTCTGTGGCAGCGCACGTGTCTGAGCCGCGTGGGCTGCCAGTTCGCTCAAAGCTGCACATGCAAATCAAGAACGCAAAAAGCTTGCCGACACAACGCGCGAGACCAGTCTTTTCGTCTGAGCCGCTGGGAGCTGCAGTCTCAACTCACCCGCTACAGTTCTTCTGGGCTCAAAACTTTCATGTAGGTGCCATGACAAGCTGACAAGCCACGTTTTGGTATTCCATCTCTTGTTTACATGAACGAAACTATGACCATGGGTCCTAAAGCAGAGGCAAAGAGTTTATACTGTTAGTAACGTTTGTATCGGATTCGTAGAACGGTATGAACTGCACTCATTGTTTCACGAATTCACGATATTTGACGAGGTTCCACCATGTCTCCCTTTTGAAGATTGCTTCAGAATTTTTCGGTGGCATGGAAGAGAATCGGACGGATTAGGGGGAGCGTCCAGTCCAGAAGCCCTGGCAAACTGCAAAGCAGCACAGCGATGGGGGGTGTTTTTGGGGTTTTCTTGAGGCGCGGTCGGAATGAATTTCTTAATATTTTCAAGGGGGCGGAGAGCCCGTTTTTCTGTGGGGGACGGTTTGACTAATAAACCGCAAGCCGGGTCCGCAACCCCGGTCCGTACGCAATTTGGTCCTTTAAGGGCTGGTGAGAGTGGGGTGTATGGTTGACATCTTTTCTACCGTATTTTGTGTGTATACTGCATCTGCGTGCTACCCCTGCGCCCACAAAGGAAGAGTTTTGCCCCTGACCCTGAACCCAGAAACCCTGAACCAGGAAACCCTAAACCCTGAAACGCGAAACCCCGTAGCCCAGATGCCCTGAACCAGTGAAACCCTAAACCCAAAAACCCCAAACCCAGAACCCGAAACCCAGAAACACCTAACCCTGAACCTAGAAACTCCACACCCAGAACGTCCAGAAACCCTAAGCCCCTAAACCCTGAGTCTAGTCGAGAAACCCTAAATCCAGAAACCCTCAACCCAGAAACCCTAGGCCCTAAACCCTTAAACCATAAACCCCGAACCCAGAAACCCCAAAACCGGAAACCCTAAACCCAGCCAAGTTCGGACCCGAGTTGGTGTTCACCGGACCCGGTAGGCAAATGCCCGGTTTCAAGCATCATTCCCCACCCCCGCGAACGTCCTCTTGAAACATGCATCATTAAAAAATCATGTTTCGAAGATATTCCGCGAACACTATCCTGCGACGCAACCTCTCCCTATGGCTCTATGGAATAGTGATTTAAGACACCCCTCACGCACAGCGCTTTTTGAATACTGCATTATGTTGCAAAGGTAATTACGTATAAACAAATTGTCTGGTGAGGTCGTGAGGATTTACTCTAGGAGCTGGTTGCAATCGTTGCACTGACAGCGGCCCCTAGAATACCGAGACATGCACGAACACCTCGGCAACACCACACACACGACAACAATCATGCGGATCTCGCAAATTGCCCAATAAGCGAGTCATCGAAACCAAGACAGAAGCTTGATCCCGTTTCAGAAGTTCTCCAGTAAGCACAGCGAGGCAATGTGCACGTGCAATTTTCCAGTTTCCTTCTGGGCGCTCCTTTCTACTCCGTTCCCTTCTCTTCCAAGCCCCTGCCATTCGCGCTAGCTCCTTTGCAGATAGAAGAAGTCATGAAAACCATGACAGACATCAGGATGTAATTAGGAAGTTGGACAATCGTTCTGATTCTTAACATCCCCTATGGGGTTCTACAAAGAATACGTCTTGGGATTAACTTCTGGAATGGGCAGCAGAATACTAAGTAGGCCACGGCACAGTTCGTATGCTTACAACTTACAACCCTCTGAAGGATCAGTTTTTGGCCTTTTGCAATGAGGAGGTTTCTTTCAGCTCTTTGGCGGCTCTCGTTCGGTTCACCTGACATGTCGCAGGTTGTAACACAGCACAGACGTTTGCCAGGACGGGCCTCTTTATCCCAGTCAGGGTTCTGAGGGTCCAGGTCTCGTCCTTCCTCGAAGGCTGCCACTGCCTAAGCACAGAGAGGACAGCGCAGCAGCCTCCGTGGGCGAAGCAAAGTCCTGGGCCCCGGCCTCGTCCCATCGTCGAAGGCCACGCAGCGCCTAGGGCAGCAGAGCATGCAAAAGCCCGAGCCCCAAATCTACAGGATCTGAGTCAGAAGACCTGGCCCCGCCGATAGTGCAGCTTAGGCCTGTTACCGAACGACACAGCTCAGCTAGCAATGCCTCTTTCTGCAGCTAGCAGCTGAGAAGAGCGCCAGGAAGGCTCAATCTCCATCGCAAGGTTTACATCATCCTGATTCGACGTAAGCTCATTCGACGGCAACATGCAGCCAGCCGCATCCAGATCAATTATTGCAACAGTCCAGAGCAAGCTGGTACTTCGAGATCTTGCAGTATGCAGCACCTGAGCAATGAGCTGGACAGGCGCGGACATCCAAAAACTGGAGCTGGTTCTGGGCTCCGAACTGCGATTTGACAGCAACCTTGCCAAGTCTTAGCATGTGGCCAGGGCCAGGGCAACAGCCCGTCGGTATATGCTCAAGATCAGGCCTCTCGTTCCGGGGTGTGTGTCGCAGCGCTCTGGTGTAGTAGACGATGGCATCACCTGATGGCGACAGCACGGTGCGACATTACCTGCCTCGCCCTCCGGTTCCCGATGGTCCGCCAGGACATCTGGGCCAACGGCGAAAGATGCCCTCCTTGAAAGCAGCATCGGCCTTGTCCTTCTGCTCGTCGGCAAAGTCCTTGTCGGGTCATCGAAGCCATGATGGCTTGAGGCTTGCATGCGGCTTGCATGCGGCTTGCATGCGGCTTGCATGCGGCTTGCATGCGGCTTGCATGCGGCTTGCATGCGGCTTGCATGCTTGCATGTTGTCTTGGGGCACTGCGTCAGGCGTCCAATCTGACCGGTCTGGAGAGGGGTCTCTCCTTGGTTTCTCTCCCAAGCCACGCGACTCGTGGCGTGACAGGATTTCAGTGCCTGGCCTGCGCTGGCGGACCTACAACCATGTGCAACAACCGTCTGGCGAGCACAAGTGCGGGAGCCACAACATGCTGCGCCTCAAATTCCTCCAGGGTGCCCTGTGGCTTGTTCAAGACCTTCGCATCAAGTCTGTCCGTTTGCAAGCATGGGCCTACAGGTTTGATCCAGAGACGTCAGACATTGTCAGAGTACGGCGTACAGCCTGCTTCAGTTCTACCGTTCTACCCGTTTGCAATTCGGAACATCTTCGATCCGCACATGAAAGGTGACTGTCAAAACCGGTCGCTTTCCAGTTCGAGCCTTGGCCCAAAAAGGGACCCCAGCCGCAAGTCGCACGACGTCTCTGCTACTGCTTCCCTAAAGCTAGGCTGCACAAACAGTGGCTTAAACAGACTACCAGGCTTCGTACACGCTGTCAACTGAGCACACTTTCACACTGAACGTTTGTGGGAGATGCTGTGGAAAGCTCTGCCTCCACCTGAAGATGCCCCTTCGGAATCAGGGTGGACATTGCTAGGGTTCTCTCTCGGTGTTGCAGGCTTTCAGCTTCGAGTGCCATGGATGCTATTCCTGCGGTTGTCCGACAGTTGCAACGGTAGTCTGTGCAGAACGAATCTACCGGAGGCGGCTTTCAGCCAGAGGCTCCCTTGATGTTGAACCTGTCTCAAGTGAATCCATGCGTTGGAAAACTTTTCGGAGTCAGCCGAATGTCGGCTTTCCATGATTGCTCACAAGCTCTCACGCTTTCAAGATAAAACGGGAACCAGAAGGCGGGCCTGCTCGTCGGAATGGATGAAAGCCTCCCACTCTCCGTGGGACTCTGGATCTTTTCTCAGAGTTACATCCAAGCCTTAGCCGGGACGGGACAGCCGAGGTTGTGTGAACAGTCTTCTCAGCACGCTGCAGGGCAGGGTTTCCATTGTACCACGGATTCGGTGCCCAGATACCTCACGAAGAAAAAAGGCAGTCATGAAAAAGCCTTATCCTCATCAAATGGCCTCTCGGGTAACGGTTGTCAGCTCCACTTCCGTCTCATCAGGAACTACAGCTCCTCTGGAGTCACGCTGCAAGTTTCCCGCAAATCTGCCGCCCAAGTGAGGTCCTCCAAGCTCTCCCAGCATAATGGGGCTTGACCTGGACGTGAAGTGATGAGAGAAATTCGGCAAGCATGGGGGGATCTGGGCTGGCGCACTCATCCCCGCGAATAAACAGCTTGAAGAAGCGCTCCGACACGTCAACTCCAAAAAGCCTTCAGGGAGATGCCGGACTGGCTTAAAGAAGAAATGCAAGATGAAGAGCGAGAAGAATCACGGTGCCTAAAGTAAGGAACTTTCTCCAAAGCTTCGTCCAGTTTTTTCCTCGTGACGAGCAACCCAAGGCCCAGCTGCGCCAGATGGAGCACATCCAAGGGCAGAGCTGGTCGAGGATGATACGGAAATACAGATGTTGAGCGCTTTGGCCCTGCCTCAGGCGTGTGTGTGGTCAACTAAAGCTCTGACGACTTAGAGATGGAACGCAGAGCTGCGCACTGTAGTTCGTGGCATAGCCAACTTCTCGAAGTAACAAACGGGTCCTCTGAAAGCCGCGAGTAGCTGTGGGGATGAGGACTTCGCGGAGAGATGTTGACCCGAATGCTTCGCGGCATTTCGCTGCTTCCTGTACATCGGGTCTTCTCCCGGGCTTCAGCGTTGTCCAGGAGCTCTCGCCTCGACACAAACATCCCCCAAGTGCAATGGCTCTACGGCTCCAGAGACCAACTCTGCAAGCTCTTCAGCTTTGAGTTTCGGGCTTTCCTGCTCTTTCTGCTGCGGTGTCCAAGCAAAGGACCTACCCGCAGCGCAGCGATCAAGGCAAAAAAAGCAAGAGAGGTGGCGAAGCCTGCGGTTGAACATCTCAGAGCGATCTTTGAAGATCTGCCTCTCCTCCGAGATGGAGTTTTCTATCTACAGCAACCTCAAGGAAGCAGGGCAGAGCTGAGCACTGAACTGTCCAAGGTCTGCCAGGGCTTTTCTTGGCCTCAGGCAGAAGGGCTTACGGTTGGAAGCCACAGCCTGAACCCTACAAAGAAGCAGTCAGTTCATTCATGACACATCTTCTGACCTGTCTTTTTGGCCTGTAATTTTCAAGACCCTCCGCGACTCTAGCCAATGGGAAGCCGGCGAGCTCAATTACCAAATGCCTTCGCTGCCTCCGCGGGTCCCGAACATCCTCAGAGTTGCGTCGCTTTTCGAAGCAGCTCAAGTTTCTGCAGAATGGCAGGGCAGCTCTGCGCGAAAATCCAAGGATCACATCGTGAGAAAGGCTGCATTCAGGCCAGTGCCCGCTCCACAGCAAACCAACACCTCCCTGGCTCCACCTGTCAGCTCGAGCGACAGTCCCGGGATGCCCCTTGACGAAGGTCTTTGGCGTCAGGACATGTATCCCAGCATGCGTTCTTCAGGTTTTCATGCATCTGGCGCACTGGTGCACAGTCTCTTGAGCATGCCCCCAGCAACGATGCATGGGAGACTGAACATCGCCGTAGTTTCGGGAAGCGTGCGTCTCACCCTCCAACGAATTTCTTCATGCACTGCAAGAAAGAGGACTTCAAGAACGCGCCTTGGAGTTGGTCTTTCCAGAGCTAGGTTTTTACAAAAAGAAGCAAGAGGGTATCCATGCCCCTACCATCCAGCCAGCTCCCGGCACACTTTTTGGGTACACGCCCCAGTCTGGGCCAGCCAACCAGCTACTTAAGTCTGGAGCAAACATAGAGCTTTGCAGGAGCCTCATTCAACAGCCTCCCGCTCAAAGGTCCCAGGACCTGCCGGGGATCACTCGGAGGAGGGAAGAATCGGAAGAGTTGTCGACTCACAGCTGGGGAAAGAACTTCGCTCTTGCGCGGTCCGGCCAAGCATCGCACCACCAGCTCAGAGGCGCTGACTCGCACCTCTCGCTCTCGCTCAAAGCAAGCTCCCCAACAAGAAACATTGTTGACCTCGAAGTCAGCGTCCTGAAGACCTGAAAAGGACCGTCTCGAGCACTGTCTGTAGCTCCGCCCTCCCCTGAGACCCTGGCCTTCCCAACCTTCTCCGACCCAGCCATCTCCGAGGGTCCAGTAGAGCTGAACCGTGCTGGTGTAGTGCCGCCATCTCAAAGCCTGCTCTGCAGCAGAACACCCCGGATTCTGTCAGAAGAGCTGCCATGAATTTCTTTGTCGAGGCGGCGGGATGGTCTGTGTGCTCTGCTGAAAAATGGACTCGGAGTGGAAGCGTGACACCACGACTACTCCGCTCCCACTGCAGAACTTCAGGCACTGCCCGGCCAACTTAAAAGTTTGCACTGGCAAGTGCAAGGTGAAACTGGACGATGGTGACTGCGGCCCTGCATAGGCACGAGACGTTAACTTCAAAGCTTGGACACTCTCAGAATCTCAGCAACTCTGTCATCTCGGAGTAGCAGCAAAGGCGTCACCTGAGCATGAACTTCACAGCACCGTCACGGCTGTTTCGCGAACTGAGTGGCATGCTGCAGCTGAGCTGCATAAGCCGAGCAGCTCGTGAGTTAAGCCGCCACTGCTTCGGCTGAACCAGAAGTCTGCTCCTGCTTGACCACCTCCTCCTGCAGTGCATCGTCTTGCGCGGTAAGCAATCACTACATTGCTTCATTGATTCTCCTTCGGCAGAGTGGAAGCCGAGGCACGCATGCAAGCCTTCTCGCAAAACCGAGAAACTCGGAAAGTGCAGAAAGCAAAACATGACATTGCCCCACCCAATCCCAACAACTTCCCTACCCGTACTTGCACACTTTGCCCCCGAAGTTCACGTCAGGCGAGGTGTCGCACAGGGCACACTCGCCGTCTGTCAATGGAATAGAACACGACAAAACGAAGATCGGCGGCACCCTGCCACATGTGAACCCGGCGGCGGTTGAGGAATATGTGCAGTTTCATTGCAACTAGCTGCATCCCACCACGATCGCCCTGCGAGATTTGAGAACACTTGCCAAGTCATCTCCCCGGATGTAAGGAACTGCATCACAAAAGCCCGGAAGCGAGGACGTGGTTCTTTATCCGTTCTCCTGCTCGATCCCAAGACCCACCAACACCGCACCCATCCCCGTGATGGCTGTCCTCGATCAAGGTCTTCATTTTGTCCCGGAGCCTGGAAACGATAGTGCTCCGAAGAGCCAGCTGCGCTTCGGAAAAGCTAGGGTTCTGTGATGAAGGGCCGCAGCATATTTGATGGGACGTGTCGCTAGCCAGGAACAGATACAGGATATTGCTACAGTCATCGACACGCTCCATGCAGCATCCGATTCACCTTGGAAGATCAGTGACATTAGGCAGCACAACCAAGCGGGGTCCGCTTCGACATCGCAGTGACCTGGAAGTACAGCCTTCCTACAAGCACCAAAGACTTAAGAAACATGAGATGAATGCTCCAGCATCGCAAGCATGTGTTGAGCTACTCCGTTGATTCTGCAATCCATTCACCTATCACATCTTGTCTGCTGCTCGCTGCTTCAATCAAAACTGAGACGGTCCTCTTTTGCCATTTCCCAGTTCCCCCCTGCCTATGGAGTGTGCTTGGATTGCAACCAGAGACTTGCAGACAACTCGCAAGACTCTCGAGTCATTTCGTTTGACTGTCTCTCTGACGAGCAACTCGCTGAAGACTTCAGGCTTGTCCTCCCTGAGCTCGTTGATCTCCTCAGCACTTGGCAAGGCTCGGTGGCAATCAGACTGGTTGTGGCACTGCCAATTGGAAGAGGGAGAACCGAAGAGCGGGGGCCCTGACCAATCAACCTCAAGATATCGCTTTTCATTCGGGCTACAGTAGGGTTCCACGCCTACGGAGCCACTGGGAAGCCTTAGTAGCTGGGTCCTCACAAGACTCGCCTTCGTGACAGCCCGGAGGGCAAGAGTCTATGGAAGTCTATGGCATCAAAGTGGCACGACCGAGCTCGTCCAGATCGATCCCAGCCTCCTTGGCTTCCTGGACGCCCTCTTCGGCCTCCTGAACACAGCGTGACCCGAAGCGAGGCACCAAGAAAGCCCCAGGCCCCAGAAGTGGAAAGGTGCAGGACCTTCCGGCCTTCTCCTCCTTTGGGACAACCCAGAGCCCATCCGATACTTTCACGGGCTCGCTGGGCAGTTCAGGTCCCTTGGTGTCCCTTTGGCGATCGGCCTCCGAGAAAATGCCGCCTTGAGATTGGGAGGACAGGAAGCCTGCCAGCTTTTTGTCTGATTTCTTCTTCTCCTTGGCTAGGGCCTGGTTGGTTCTCTGCAGCTCGAGCTGCACATTCTTGTCTTCAGGCACGTATTCCAACGCCTTCTTCAAGTCTTTCACTGCCTCATCGAGCTTGTCGAACCCATCCCTCAGAGCCACCGCACGCCGGTAAAGCGCCTTTGCCTTTTTCTCGGGAAGAAGAACGTTCTCTTTGGGCTCCGGCGGGTCCTTGTCCCCTTGGAGAGCACGTGTGGCCGTGTTGATGGCGTGCTGCCACTGCTTCGATTTCAGGAAGCACAACGAAAGATTCAAGTAGGCAGCTGCCCGCAGATGTCGAACCAAGTCGCGCCCCTCGTCCGTCCACTGGACATCAGGTTCACTTTCAAGGGCGCGCGATTGCATGATTAACTCAGAGTACCGGGCAATGGCCT
This sequence comes from Symbiodinium sp. CCMP2456, assembly GCA_905221635.1. Lineage (NCBI taxonomy): Eukaryota > Dinophyceae > Suessiales > Symbiodiniaceae > Symbiodinium > Symbiodinium sp. CCMP2456. The sequence goes on from CAJNDV010010225.1 coordinate 48,900, forward strand.
CCTCAATCTTGCCCTCTTGAACCATCTTGTTTCCGGAATCACGATTATCCAGGCAGAGCTTGTAAATTGGATCTTTCTCAACAGGGTGCGGCCCGCCCTTGAAGTCTGCAGCATCCAGGCTGCCATCGACGCTCAGCGGCGTCAACTGGAAGCCAACTTGGTATCCACCACCGGCCCCTGTCATTCCAGCACCTGTTCCATCCAAACTTGGATGGAGTCCTACCTACAGGCTGCACTTAAGCAACACTTGCTGCGGCATGGCTGAAGGGTTCAAATCAAGACTTTCTCGAGCGCGCATCTGTGCATCCGCGACCTGTGTGCGTGCGGCAGGGATCAGTTGCGAATTTACATCACAAGTAGCAGAGTGGCGGCTGCGAAAAACAGGCAGACAGTTGGAGGTCAGCTTAAGCAGATGCCTGAAAGCTTCCGCTCTGCGGCTGCATGGGCACATCCCGCAGGCGAAAAACCGGCAGCCTGGTTCCGAGCTGTTCAGATCTGCTCAGCGCCTGCCGACAAAACCGGGGTGCAGGCGGCGGCACACCTTCCTTGGCGAGCTCGGCTCGAAGCTCGGGTCCTCTCCAGAGTGCCGAGGACACCGCGAGACTATGCGAAACTGCGACGCGTAAAGGTGGTCCTTGCTCTGGGTAGCCAGCCATAGCGGCTACAGCATCACAGAGCTGTGGGACTTCAGACGCTCTTAGTCTTATCATTGTCATGGTCGAGCTCAGTATGCTTTTGCGTTGCCCTACATGTAGGCGCATCTAAGCAAAGCTGAGCAAAGCCCAACGGCCACCGGTCAAGTCTTGCGCCCCAAACATCAATGCAGCCCGCTCGACTGAAGAAAAGGCCGTTCGGGAAGCTCTGCTGGGCACTGCACAGCGCTTTTCTTCCATCACGGCGTGTCCACCGCTCCCAAACCCAGGGCAAACCCCACGCACGATCATGTGTGAGTGAAAGTGTCTGGTGCATTTCGCAATAGCGCTTAACAGAGATCTGCAAAGACAAGGAGAGCGCCTCCTGAAAATCGGAAGCAGGCCCGGTATACTCCAAGAGGTGCGTAGCAAGCTGAATCTGACCAACTCTAAAGAGTTGTCCCGTCTGGCTGAGGCCTTGTACAACATCATACTCGCAACCTTCACAGTTCACATGAAGCAACTCCACAAAGCCTGTCCTATCTTCTGCCAAAACCTCTGGAATCGCTTCGGCAGCTGAACGAATCCATACCGCTTCGGTGCCTTCTGGATCCCCTCCTTCGTCGAGTTCGTCTTCCAGGTCATCTTCTAGGTCTGCACCCGTCTGAGTCATGTTAACGATTCGGGATGCAGTCCCACTGAGGCGCAGAAGTGCCCGGCGGGTCTTGGAACCCAGGCCATAATTATGAAGAATGAAGCCAGGTGCTCCGGCCAAGGAGTCCCTCAGCATTTGGAAGTATGTCGGAGAAGGCTCAAACAAGTGCATCTGCAACCCATGGCGACGCTGGAACACCAGGCCGTCGTCTCCCGAGCGATGGGCGCCGATGTAGAGGGCAGTGCCATTCTGCTGCAGGGGCGGGATGAACGGAGAATTTAAGCGGAATGCCGCCAATCGTGTGAAGTCCAGAATGCTCGAGCCCTCGACGTGACGATCCCTGGCTGCATAGCTTGCCCAGAAGTGGCAGTCTTCCGTGACATTGTATCTGTACCCAGGAATCTGGTCGTTATGCAGTGAGCCAAGCAGGGGAACGCGGCAAGCCATGAGCTCATCGCTCTGGCCATTGCGTTCGAGAAGCAGTTCCGCACAAGGTGCCAGCTGCTTCTCAGCTGCTCCAAGATCCAGGGCCTCCGCCCTGGCCCTTCCTTCAAAGAGCAAGCCAAACATCAGCAGCTCCGAAAGCTTCTGCTTCGGCTTCGGCCCCATGGCCATGGCCGAGCTGCCCATGTCCAGGCCTGCTGGCCCGGAGCCTCCCGGCGTTCATGGCCACATGAGCTCGAGCACAGCTCCACGGACCTTAAAGACTTATGCTGACTTGAAACTCAGGACCAGCCTATGGAGGATTTAGGCTCTTCAATGCTGACCCTCATCTTGAGCCCCACGTTGTCCGTAGTACCGTCTGCGCATGCTGATGCAAAGCAACATGAGACACTCAGCACGGCCGGAGGATGCCGATGCAACACGCACACAGGCGCCGCTTTCTGCCTCACTTTCTCTTCACTGTGTTTGCCACTGGCCTCCCTTGGAGACCTGCCAGATGCGCTCAGCACCATGTAACGTATCGCCGACTCGTTCAAGAGCCCCCACATTGGCTTCAGGCGCAGCTTTTCCGGGTGGCGATCTCTCAAAACAAGTTGGCGACACCTCTTTAAAGGTCCCATGGCCAGTATGAGTGTGATTGGAAAAGTACGCACTTTCCGGCTTGGCACACCTAACACACTAAACGGGGCATATTGTCCATCACATCTTCGACGGAGGACTGGCCAAGTCCAGTTCCGATCGATCGCTTTGATACCCGCATGTCTTCTATCAGAACAGCGCTACAACATTTGTGGTGAGTGCAATCGAGCCCGGTGTAATCCTGTCCTAGGCGGTTTTGCAGCACATCAAGAGACGATGCAAGAGCATTTTGCCCCATGCTGTCTTGCATTCTGGAGGGCCTCTAGGGAAGAGGGTCGACCCTCTGTCTCGCGCTGCAGAAGCTCCGCAACGAAAGCCTTCAAATAAGGCTTATGATAGCGCCACGTCGGCGATGTCAACTCTATCAGTCCAAGGACGTGTTCCTCCAACTGAGGCTCCGGAATTTTGTGGAACAAAGGAGCGCCGACGGCGATATCATGAACGACCAAGCCAGTGCTCCAAACATCGCACAAGGCGGTATACGACCTCTCAAAAACTTCCGGAGCCATGTAAGGGGGCGAGCCACATTTCTCCTTCAACACCTCCCCGGCTGGGCACTCGCACGCCAGCCCAAAGTCCGACAGCTTCAATTTGGGGAATAGGCTCCGGCAAGCCAACATCCAGTTCGGAGGTTTCACGTCTCGGTGCACCACTGATCTCTCGTGCAGATAGGCAATGGCAGAGAACATCTGCTCAGCCAAACAGAACACTGTGGAAGTGCCTCGGAAGAGAAACATGCTTCTTTACATGTGACAATTCAACAGCACAAGCCTTGAGCCGAAGCGCTTGGCTGGTCGTAGAAGCGTGTGCCTTCGAAGTCTTCGTCGTACCGATTCTCTATCCTCGGAACCAGGCCACGAAAGGCTAGGGGCTGGGGTGGAGAGGGAGTTTACCTCCTAGTCAGTGCCTCTGAATCATTGGATGGCGGCACAAAGCGAGGGGGATCCTTCCCCTCATCCCCGTGTTTCAGTATTGCTAAACCACCAAATAAGCTCCTAAATGCGATTTGACCTGGGTCACTCCTCCCGCAAGCTTTACAGAGCTAGCTTTCGTAAGCCAAGGTACCATTTCTCGAGGTCGCCACCAGTGCAAAGGTCCAAGATCAGGTGTCGCTCGCCGCCGTCCTCCACGATCTGCTTTAGCTGCAGGATGTGGGGATGCTCCAAGGACACCAGCATCATCTCCGGCTCCGGCTTCTCCGTCAGCCGCACGGTCTTGGCGGCGTAGCGCTGCTTGCTGCCGCGATGCGTCACTGCACGGACTACACCAAAAGATCCGCTTCCAAGCTCTTCGACTAAGTTGTACTCATCCCAGATGTTGCATGTTGTGGTCAGCGATCGCGAGACATCTGCTGCGAGAGAAGAAACGGACTGCTTGATCACAGGTTTTGCCTCGATTGACTCAGAGATCATGGCTCCCGCATTGCTACCTCGGGATTTTGCCTGCGAGCATCCGCAAACAAATCGCAGCTGCGGAGAACAAATGCAGTGGTGGGCACCACAGGAAGCGAGATTATCTTGGACTGTTCATATCCGGGCCTTAGTTTCAAGAGGAACCAGTTCGCAAACACGCTGCGTACCCCAGGCTCCCTAGATATTCCGAACGCGTCGCTCCTCAAATTCGTACAGAACGGCCAAGAGCTCACCGGCCGGAAATGTCGGGAACGAGCTGCTGGCAGAGTTTCAGACGACATCAGCTGCCCTGTGGCAACACTAAGCGCTAAGTTGGACACTGCGCGAGTACTCCCTCCGATCGTGTCTCAGGTCAAGCTTGCAGTTAGGCCCGCAGCTCCACAACAAAGACATATGAATTTCAAAATTTCAGTCCATATCGAGTCTGCCGGGGTCGGATAAAATCTGGGTCGTGCTTTTGAAGGGTTTGATAACAGAACTCACTTGGCCTCGCACCTGCAAACTGAAAGTGGATGTGATCCGCCCACCATTGGTCTGGCTGCTTGGCCAAACCCTCCCATGTGGCCTTGCTGGCACGGTATCTGCACCGCTCATCAATCTGCGTGATAACGGCCGCAGCTAGTTACCAGGAGGCGACATCAATCACTCGTTCAGGGGAGGCACGCACCCGGAGTACACATGATCTTCTGGCTTGGAACTTGCCTGCAAACGGCAGCATTCGTCAATGTTGGCAGACTCACGATAGAATCTGACTCGCAGATGCCTTTGAAGCTCCTGCTGCGCCAGACATGAATGCGGCCTTAGCTTCAGGACAAGTGCCGTTTGCTAGATCAGTTTTCATCTTTGCATGGCTTTGCAGCAGTTCAAGAGTCTCTGCTTTCCCACCCACGGGCTCCAAAACAACTTCTACCCGGTTCTACCCCTGCCCACACACCCCGAGACTTCACCCGTTTCCTGACAGGCATTGAATGACTCGCACCCAGGGTGGCTGATAGCATTTTGTGGCTGATGAAGGCTTGGGGACAGCCTGGCACTAGGCAGCTGGGCTCCGTGAAGTCAGCAATGTCTTTCACCTTGCTCTCGGTAGAAAATCTGAGTGTCCTCTGCGGACTCATAAGTCACGATATCTCTGCTGATTCTTCCTAACTGCAGGGATGTCTATCGTTGTACAGTATGATGGTAATCATCCGTAGACCCCGCTGGCGCTCGGCATCAGTGCCTAGAGCTTTCTTTTTGTGGTTGCGTGCCGGCGGGCTGGTGGGCCCCCTCCCCAATGGTATTATCCATTTGGTCATCCCCCTGCTCCCTGTAAAACGGCTTGGGTCCTGGTTCTGTGTGATCATCCCCCTCTTGTGCGGAACGGCTCGGGACTTCAGCTTCGGAGTTTGGTCCCCCCCCTCCCCCCGGAGGCTCCGGGCCCCTGTACTTGTGGGATCAGCCTCTGCCTGCCTGCAGCTTCATTTTGAAGCACCGTGGGGAATCACGAGAAAGATAGGGCGGGTTTGAGATTGGTTCCATTAACATTCCTCCGACTGTTGTTAAACAAAGATGTGTTCAGGCTGTTGGATTCATCCACACCACAAGCTGCATTGTCGCAACAGAGGCTGTGCGTCGGGCAGCAAATCTGGCGCCATCGGTGTCTCCTGCTCTCTGAAACAAGCTGCGGGCCTGGCACTTCACACGCGCGACGAGGAGGATAGGGCTCACTACTCCAGCCACCCTGGCCTCATTCAACATGTTCAAAGCTGAGGCATCCTCGCCTTGTACGACCAATGCCTGTCCGTGCAGAACTGAAACAAGCGCCAGTTCTCAGCATGGCGCGGAAAAGGATACTGCTGGGTTTGTGTTTGCGGTGATGCCACGCTGGCATGCCATCCGTTCCTTCAGGCATTGCAAAGCTGACGCGGTGCTGCAAGTGGCGATTGACTCGCAAGCGCGCCTCGCAACAATCTGCGAGCTGCACCAAACTGAGTAACTGTACACATAACCTTCGACTGCAGCAGGCATTGTCGCGAAGCTGAAAAGTCAGCTGCGCAGAGCCACTGCCAAAGCTTCTGACGATTCACGGAAAAATCGCCCAGATTCGCGTATGCCTTCGGCATGCCCGCGAACTACCGAACTACAGGTTTGAAATCCTTGGCCCTGCAGTCCTAGACTGCATGATTTGCATTGCCGTTGCATTCGACGAAGTTGAAGTTCAGCGTGTTCTGAACGGGCTCCTCGAACTCTACGGTGGCCTCCAGGGCCAATGACATGCATCTGCAAATCACCCTTGCCCGTGTGATCGTGTTCTGCTACATATGCTACATGTATGCTGCATGCACAGAAGAACTGGCGAAAGAACTGGCGAAGTTTTGACCTCACGGCCTGCTCATTTCCTCCTCCGGTTAAGAGAACTCCGAACAGGACCATGGAGACGTTCAGCAGCCGTGCCGGGATCGCATCCTGGAGGAGTGTGTCCATCATGAAAGTGGTCAGGAGTTGCCCCAGAAGGACGAGACTCAGAGTGCTGGCCTGGGCTGAGACTCTCGATTGCTCAACACACACACACACACGCACAGACACATGAACACTTTCGAGGCTAGCCGGGGGCCGGGGGCCAGGCGCGCCCCAACGCCATCGTGAGCGGCCGAAGGCTGCGCAGGTAGAAGACACCCTGCGCTGCGATGAAGACCCAGAAGTGCGCGTCTGCCAATCGCGGCAGCTTGAAGGAATCCCCGGAAAGGATGAACACCAGCAGGAAGGGCATGTGAGCCATGGCGCTGGCGAAGTGGCACGACAGCTCGCATGCCTTTGCTGTTGTAGCTGGCATTGCTTGGTCCACGAGTACACCGGCTTGCACGACAGCAGACACGCCAGCAACCAGCAGCGCGACTATGGGCCCAGAGTATTTGGACACGTCGTCCCTCGATGATGGCCAACCATGCGCTACTGCCAGCAGACCGGCTCCAAGAGCCAGCGCCAAGATCTTTAAACTCTGCTTCCGAACTTCTTCAGAATCCGCCATGAGGGCACCACTCGAAACAGCGACTAGCAACAACATCATCTGCGCAAATCCCAAGCCAAACAAGTCCATGGCAGCGACGGCCAGGAAGGCAGGCAGCGAGAGAGCCCCGACAACTGTCGCAAGCTCTGTAAGCTCCCCAAGCTCTGCGGTCTCCCAAGTCGCCCTGGGAAGAAAAGGGTATAGACAAAGGAAGGACAGCAAGGAGCTCCAAGCCGAAACCCAGCAGCTTGCCGCAAGAGTACTTCCCACAGTCGCGTGGAACTCACTGAGCTGCAAAGCGCAGACCAGTCTCAGGGTCACGGACCCGCCAAGCATCATGGCCCACACCATGCTCTTCAAAGAAAACCTCGGGCTTTGCGAACTCTGCGAGCCCGGCATGCCCGGCCGCTTCAACGCCTGCGGCTTCCCGAGACCGAGCATGAGCATCCCCTTCCGCCGTGCCCAACACGTATCCAAGGCCACCAGGAAGGACACTACCATCCCAAGCATTTCCAAGAAGAACATGAGGCCCTGTAGCCTCTGGGCCCTGGCAAGCCGCTTTGACAAGCCTTGGACTGTCGTTTTGCAACTTGAGCCTTCGAGGCTGCATCGAAATGATTCAATGTCGTGCGCTTCTTCTGTCAGTTATAGCATCTGAACAAACGGCCGCAGCATGACGAATCATGTGGCGTTCAAACTGTGTTGATTGCATTTGCATGCAAGGGCACTCTCACGAACCTGAGCTTGAGCGACCCGTGCAGCTGCCACCTGAGAAAGGTGCCCTGCATTCTTCATTAATTACTGCCATTCCAAGTACAGCTGTGCCATGCTGTGCCTATGTGTGCGGTTGTGCTGCAGTCTCCCCTATCCGTGCTGTGCTGAAGCTCCTGGGCCAAGTGACACGTCTTCTGTCGGAGTTGTCGATCGCAAGTCTCTCCGCGTTCCGGGCATCTTCCAAGGCCTCTGTTCGCAGACACGACCACGGACATTCGCCGGCTGCCTCAGAGCGCTGCCTGCTCAGACTGTCCCGCGCTGGGACCTACCGTTGCTGCCCAGGACCGAGCGAGCAATGCATCCACCTGTGGTGGTTGGTCTTGATACGGCCAAGCACGAGTGACCTCATCGAGCTCCCTCCATGCCTCCAGCGTGCCTTCACACTGCATCGTCAAGACTTTGTCGGCGAGTGCAGAAGCTTGGGAGGCCTCGCCGAAGAAGCCAAAGCAAGGCCGCGTGTCTTCAAAAAAATCCCCCGGCCCAAGACTCCAGTGAGCTGCGCTGGGCGTTCGCCTTGCATCGCGCGGTCAGGTGCACAACTGTGCAAAACATGCACACGCGCCGCCTTTCGCTGATGAGCACGAAGGCAAAGTGCCGCTGAGGCGCTCAGCAAAGCATCTGCCTGCGCTGCGGCGAACCCGGCACAGCCCAGTGCAGCACTGCTGAAAGCAGAGTCAAGACCGAGCTCAATCAAGATGTCGTGGGTACGCAGATGCATGAATCTGTGAATCGCTACCATTCTCAGTACGTGGACAAGCAATCCCCCGCGCCTCCGCGGACAATGCAAATGGAACATAACAGAAGCATGATGAAGCATGGGTTAGTAGAAGACAAGCTGGTTGCAAAGCCAACCATCCGTCCGATCCGACGAGCCAATCGTGCCTTTCATCTTCCTCAGAGAGACACCGCGAACAGCAATGCCATCGGTGTGGACACAAATTCTTCCGCAGGCTTAACAAACGACTCCAGAAAGGTGTAGATATCCCAGACCAACCGAACCCAAAGTTGAAGGGACAGCATCATGGAAGACAGACCAAACAAGTGAAAGTCAGAGCCCTAAGCCCCCAAGACAGCGTCTCAAACATGATAAGCGAGTCAACCAGAACGCCGCAGAAAAGCCGCAGGAGCGAGAGACACACTCCGAGCCTGGTTGAAGGTGTCGCCCGCTATTTGGAAAAGAGCTGCGGAGTCCTCTCACGACAACTCCACTGCGTTGGATACGGCCTCCTGCAGCCTTGCCTGCGCCAGGGTGGCAGCCTCGCAAACGTCCCGGTCGCAGACCGAATGACAGGTGCCGCACTGCTTTCGCTTTCAACTCTAGTGCCTGCTAAAACGCAGCATGAGTTGGCCAATCCTGGCGTGGCCTGCTGCGTGTCGCCTTGGCGGAGCTCTGCCTCTGACGCAAGACGCAGGGCGCAGCCCTCGCCGAGCACCTTGGGCCACAGTCTCGGCTGAGCACAAAGCCCAACAGCCAAACTCTAGAGGATTCATTAGCCGGTGTGGGAGCGGCGCGACGAGCTGAGCGTCGTGGAAATTGCTGTGCGACTATCCGATTATCCTGGTGCCAATGCTCTGTCCTCTGAGGCTCTGAGGTGCGCTGAGAGATCGCAAGACCAGGCCCACCATCCAGCAACAAAGCTGTAGTCGAGTCTCATACAGGTCAATTTGCGAGAAATGCTGATGTCGGGGAATTGGCAGGTAAGGGACTGCGAACATGACGTCCTGTCTATCCTTTGCAGCCAGGAAGAAAGACCCAACTGGAAATGCACCAAAGCTGCTACTACCGGCAGATTTAAGGCTAGAGTGGCTAGAGGTCTCTGGCACCAAAACGTGGCCAAAGCAAAAGGCAGTGATGGCAGGTCTCGGCAAAACAATCGAGAGCTGTTACGACCACAAGGGTGAAGGTCTCCAAATCTGCGCAAGGAACAAAACCCACAGAAGCTCCAGGCACATCTCCCACGAAGCGCGCTCGGGTGGCTGCCAGCTTCGCGGACTGAGCCTTCAGCTGCACTGCAACATGCGCTGTGCTTTCCTTGTGCTTTCCTTGTGACTTCACCGAAGGCCGAGGGCCGAGGGAGCCGAGGCGCTGCGTCTGCCAGGCGCTCGGCTGCCAGGCTCGCCAGAGCCAGACAGCGGAGAGCCGCGGACTCGTTGCGAGGCATTGCGAGGCTGCGTGCTGCGACAATCTCTGACTACAAGGAACCGCTTCGTGCCTGGCCCTTGGCATCGTCAATGCTCCTCGCCACACAGCACACGGTCAGGCCCTTCCCTGTTGCTGTTTCTCGTGGAGAGTATCTCTCTCAAGAGCTTCCCACATCCAGTTCCAAAAACCTTGGCTTCGGAACTTGGCGTTGAATTGCTCCTGTAGCAAGAGACAGCGCGTTTGGCTGCTTGCGCCGCAGCGGCAAAGGACCCCGTCGCCTCAGCCGGGGCCCCGCATGCCCCGCATGTGCAGTCACAAGCAGGGACCTGATCACAAAGGGTGCCGGGCCATGTTTGCTTCCGCAGCGATCATGAAGGCAGCCCCCTTAAAGCTCATGGCCAGATACATGAATGTGCCAAAACCTGGTGCCTTTGCCTGTGCAAGAGATGTTGCCGGAGAACTTGACGACAAGCTGAACAGCCTGGTTGGCGAGCCGTGCGCGTCAAATGTGGGCATGTAATGACAAGCCTCAGAGCCCCACATGTCCTGAACCTGACACAACATTTCGAAAATTTACACGCATGCCGGTCAGCAAAACGGTTTCGCTTCGTCCCACGGGTGCACCGAACACAAGGGCGTGGTTTCCTCAACGGCTTAGCGTGTGCCGACGGAGTAAGTGCACGATGCCAGTGTTGCTCTGAGAGACCGCACCGACTATCCATGACTATCCAACATGCTGAACATCACTTCGCACATGGCATTGTTTCCATCCACAGGGGCACGGGTGCAAAACGCAACTGCACTGTAGATCCGAAGCAACTTGCGCAGAAAATCGCATCTTGGGAGCCAACTTATCCAACCCCTTGCCAGACTCGAAGATCCTACCCAAAGCCAGTTTACGTGCAATCCACTCGCTTGCGAGCCCTATGCTCTCCAGCCAAACGCCACTCAGCTCCCTCATAGAAGCCTTCGCTGACATTCGACTGGAATCCAGAACTTAATAATCCCAGGAACAGTGAAGAGATCATAGGTAGTTGCCAGCCATAGACTCTAAGCCGATAACATGTAGCGCAAAACCGCAGATGACGTGGGGAGACTCGAGGCGAGATCCGACAAGATGGAAAGAATCGCTTTCTGGGACAGGGCTTTTGGCATTTCTGAACCGGCGATACTTTCCTTCTGAACCGGCGAACCGAGCCGCTGCGAGCATCGTGGGACACAGACGGGAACATGACGCCAAGGGCAATGATTTCATCGGGGCTAGAGGTCTGATTGGATCACGGGCGGGATAAGTTTGTCGGTACTGTAGCAATCATGCAAGGCCACCGTCACTTGTCAGACTTTCACTCATTTGCCGAACTCGTAGACATACGCGTCGCTCGAACGCAAGCACAACTGAAGAGGCACCATAACCGGCCTTCTCCACCTCCTTCTGGAGACTGACGTCGCCTAAGACACGGCTCGGATGCATACTCAATCTGTCGGTGCAAGCACCGCCTTCTCTGGCACCAGCCATCAGCGTGCAGTGCAATGCAGCCAGTGCTGCAGCCGCCGCCTTCACATTATGGATCCCTAGCGGCCCCAGCATCTTTCCAAACGCTTCCAGCAGCCTCCCGCGTCCCTGCCGCAAAGGGAGCCTGCCACGGCATGGCTGGAGAGAAACAAGAGCTCATGGCAGAGCTGCAGACTTCTGGATGTGGCCTCGCGTGCCAAGGCATTGGCACCGAGAGAATCGCCTTGCGTTGGGCTCATGCGGAATTTCGAAAACCCTAACGTCTTAGCTCGATGCCCCAAGCTCTCAGGATGTCCAACAGCACAAGGAATGAAAGGGCCTGTGCCGAGCTCCACAATACCGAGTCACGGAGACTTTGCTAAGCGGGCTCCAAAGTGACGTTCAAAGCGACTTTTTGCACTGCCCATGCTCCTTGGCCGAATGCATCGAAGCTTGCTATCTGTTCTGCAAACTAATGTGCGATGCTAGCAATCCCTCTCTTTGAGGTCTCCGGCACCGTCGCACGGCACAGATGATGGTGAGAGCAAAGACAACGCTGCCTACCCCAGCGCAGACCAAGATCCACAATAAATCGCGATGCTTGTGGCCGTTGTCCAGCGCATCTTCGCAGGGCTTTCTCAGGAAAGCATCGGCTTGTTGCCGGATGCTTGTCCGAGCGGCCAGCACACTCTCCTGGTCCTCTGGCCGTGATGGCCAGGTCCATGCATGATGCGAAGCTCCCTGGATCATCAAGACGGGCAGATCTGGGCTTGGGGACTGGAGCACACTTTGCGTGGACCAAGGATCCACCTGACCATTCGGAAACATCACACAGCTTCCCAACTTGCCCTTGTCATCAAGCGGCTCCTGGCCGCCATAGTGATCGTTTGTAGCATCTATGTTGTTCTGGACCTCCACAAGGCTGATGTTAAACTGCTTCATACAGCCAGCAGCATAGTAGCTCGCATTTGCCAAACCGCGGACGAACATGCAACCGCCGCCAGCTGCACAAGTCTGGTAGAATCCAAACTCTTTACATGTCTGATAAAACCAAAAGTCTGGGAGTTCAGCGTCTTGGCGATAGATGCCCTGCAGGCCCACTCGGAAAGATGAAGTCTGGCCCAGTGCTCTGCTGACTTGAAGAATTCCTGTTTGCGGAAATCCTGAGATGTTCTGGACCTTACGAAGTTGCACAAGCCGCTGCACTTCATCACCTAATGATTGGTTCGTCATGATGGCGCAGACTTTGTGGCAATATTGCAGCCCGGCTCTGCACAGAGGGGGTCGTTTTCCTGGGCAGGAAAGTCAGCCACACCGCTGGCGGCGAAGGCGACGCGACTGTCCTGGGAAGAGAGGCTCTCTGGAGATAAATCAAACTTCTCAGTGATGGCCTTTAGATCGCCTGCTTGGAATCTGCCTTCGACCCATGCATGTCCCTTTCTGATTGAGTCTCTGCAAGCAAGGCTTCCTCCCACACCTTCGTCCGACACTGTGTAGGCGTAAGCCACGTGGTCCAAGTACTGGGGCATGTCGTAGGTCGCTGAAACGGGTGCAGAAGATGCAATGGAGGCGTGGATCAGGCCTGGATGCTTCAGCCGAGACCAGCCCGCTAGCATCCCCGGGTAGCTCCCACCCCATGTTATCCAAAGATTGCTGCTTGTCAGCTTGTACTCGACGTTCATGGCCCTCACAAAGTGAGCGATGTCTTCAACGGCTTGCCGTGAAGACAAATACCGCAGAGAGTCTGGAGCATCGAGATCGCTTACGGGACATGCAGAACGGTTGTGGCAACCGTAATACCGATGCTCCAAGGCGAACATCAATGCTCGCTTCTCTCGAAGCCATTCCACCGCAAGATTGCAATGAACTGAGTGAACGACAACAGAGCTATCCAGGGGCGGACCCTCTCCACCAACACAAAGGAAGACAGGTGACCTGCTGCCCGGCCTCCAATACGTAGCATTCACGTAGTATGCTTGCGGCCACGTGCTGTTGTTCTCCAAGTCGAAATGATCCTGAAGCTGCTCGTGGTATCTTGCAGTCGTTGCCTGATGAGGCTGTGCCACACAGATCGACAGAAGCGCGAAGATGCACTTCACCATCGCCAGGGGCTTTCTCATGACGCTGTTCCGTCGCTCGGATACTCGCTGCAACAGGCCGTGGAGCCAACTGCAGGAGAAGCCGAAGGTGTATGCAGATGCAAGAACCGGTGTCACATGACGAAGCCTACAATGCATCACTGATCTTTTGGACAAGCACCTTGTGCATCCATGGGTCGAGCGATGTTTTTGAAACAGATTCGAGTGTGGCAGCAGCCTTCTTCACGAAACGGAAAGACATGGGAAAACTACACAAGCTACCGCTTTAAACCCGACAAAGGCGGGTAAAGTTCTCCTGCCTTCACTCTTCGCTTGAACAGCCCTTTACGAGCAAACTGTACGAGAAACAGCTCACGCAAGAATGCTTCGAGACCTTGAGACCTCGCTTCCAGCGTGCTTTGCACATGTGACTCTGGCCAAACAGGCCTCGTTGGACCTGGTTGCCAGAAGCTTTGGCCCTGAAAGAAACAATGGCCAAATTCAACATGCGCGCGTCACCCAAGGCAAAGTCTCTCATCTCGCGGGCATCTTGGCACTATGCGGCGCCTAAAATTCACCCTCCGGTGCTTGGCCTGTGCCATCGGGAGGGCAGGGCTGGCCACGCAGTGCCCAAAGCCGGTTTTTTTTGGGGCGAGCAGACAGCCCACGGTGTGCAGCTGCCCCTCAAAGCGTTTGCGCTAGCATTGAAAGCTTGCTGCCTGCTCGCAGAAGCTTTGCTTCGGCCTCTAACATCAAGGCGGCAAATGCCATCTGGAGCTTGTGGTTACGTGTATGACACAGACGACAATGCTCTCACTGCTTGTTCTCCGAAACCACGTCTCTCTCCAGATGGCATCGTACTCGAGCAATTGAAACAGTGCTGTCAGACTTTCAAGACAAGGAGGTGGATCCGCTGCCCATCGCGGCTTCGGAGTTGTGTTGGAGCTGTAAGTTGAACTACTTGATGCGCACACGTCACTCACCTCTCAGTGCGACAAAGCCTGTTGAGCTCAAGTAGCTCGAAAATTCAGTTTTTGCAGAAACGGAAAACTTCGTTCCGGTAGTTCCCAGCCCGAACGCAACATACGAGGCCGACAGAGACTCAACAACAAAATGTCCTCTTTGTTTCAGTAATTTCAGTACGAGTCTTGGCGTCCAGGTCTGAGAGAAACGCCCGGCGTTTGTCAACTTACAAATGGGACTCACAAGCGAAGCCTGCCCCATGCCATTTTTCATGGACAAGTTTTCGAGCAATGTCAACATAGAGCCCTCAGAACTCCTCTGTCGGAGAAGCGCACTTAAATCAGGAACCTGCGACAGAAACCTGCCAGAAAATCTTGAGGGGCACAGCTGCACGGCCGGCGCTGGGTCTGCACATGTCTGCACCTTGCCTTGTGCGCCTCGAAGCCTGAGCTCATGCTCCAATGGCCAAGTCGTCCGGCTTCAGATACATCGGCAAGTCGCTGGTTTTGCCCTGTACATGGGCAAGCATGCGAACGGAAGCCTCGCGTTGAACTGGCAAGCACGGATCCTTGTCAACCTGGGAAGACGTCTCGTGCATGCCCTTGAGGTTGCCAAGCTTGTCCAGCGACCTCCCAAGTCGAAAGTCATCAAAACCATTCAAAACCCTTTTGTCGGACCCGTGGCTTGCTGCCAAACGGCTGGTCTCCTGGTCCGAAGATTCCGAGGCCAGGCTTGTCATCGTAGCCACCTGGACATATGCCAGCAAGGTGTAAATTGATTTCTCCGTGTTTCTTCCACTTGCTTCAAAGGGCTTGGCCACGACAGCTTATGCCAAACATGCTCGTCTTCCACAATGCAGGTCTTGTCTCATGCGGAAAGGGCTCAAAAAAACAAAAAGGCATCTTGCTTTCGGCGCAAGTTTTCAACGGCCCACCGTTCGACTGGCCTTGCTTCCCTTGTCCCTTTACGCCCGTCGCTTCTGATGCGGATCTTCGCCCGGGCCCGTATCAAGGCCCCCGTTTGCGAGGGACCGCTGACGAAAAGCAGAATCAATCAAGACAGTAAACGGACACTGAAGTGATGACGGGTATGGTATCTCTGCGTCTGCAAACTCTGCGTTGCACGCATTTGACTTCAAGGTTCTCTTGACGACTCCACAGTCGACATGGCTGCTTTTGGCTACTGCGCGAACATGAAAACAGAAAGCTAGGTCCCGCTCGTGAAAAAAGACCCACTGAAATGCCGTCACCTCACTACAAGGAAGACGCCCCGCCCGCGACGAGGGTTCTGCACGTAGCAGCCGATGCTCTGACCACATCCCTCGAAGCACCTTCAAGCCCTTGCACGACCGGAAATGCCTGGCAGGAATGTCGGCATCTGAAGGACCGGCGGAGTGATCATCCTCAGCGCAGCAGAGCAGCAGAGATGAGCATTGCCGCAAGCAAAACAGGCCAATCACTTCACAACGACTAAGGCCCGAACAGGTTCTCAGATTTTGCCAGATTCTCGGGGCGGAAGATGGGCCGTTTCTCTGGGTCCTGTCGTCGTGGGCTGGAAACTATATGCAAACCACAATAACATCACAAGTAATCTCATCTGAAGTCTTCCTGCTCATGAAGGACCGCCGAACTGCTGAAATGGTCGGAGAGTTCTTGATGACCTGCGGCATGGCAAAGCCGCAAAAACCGTTCTCGATCTGTCCGCATTTGCCACTGCCGCTCACGACATCGCTCATACAAAACCGTCTGTTGACTGTTTCGCCGGTTCGTAAAACCACAAAGCCACACACAGAACCAGCACGTTCATAATGGCCCCCCAAGCAAGAAAAAATTGGGCAGACAAGGTACCTTGAGACACTTGACCTTCGACGGTGGAAGAACACGAAACAGTGGTGCCATTGGTTGTGTCTTTCAATCCCATGCAAGGTCCGGCAGAAGAAAATGACAAGAACAGAGCATGCGCTTCAAACTCAAGCCAAACATTGTGACTCCACGAAATGGTGGTGCAGGCCTTGAAATCGTGCGTAACTGAGAGCAGGGGCTTTGGATTGGTTCTTCATGAAATCGCCCCACGATCCGGTCCTGAAGTCAACGTCGAGACTGGATTTGCTAAAGTCTTAGGCAGCGATCAAGGCCGCATTAGATCTTCCAGCTGGGTTTCTTCAAGAGCACGAAGAGCTTCAGGACGTCCATTGGGGAGACAAAGTTAATGAATGCAAAGCCAGCAGGGACATTCCGGTGCTCTTTGCAAGGCATGTAGAAAAAGGTGAACCTGTCTCCCAAGGCGTTCTTCTCCAGGAACTGGAGGAAGCTCTTCCGGCTGCATCCGTTTGGAATGTTTCTAACCATAGTGGTTGTACGAGGATCTTTTCCAAGCTGAATCTTGTCCACGTCAATGTCGTATTTTTGAAACTCCTTATTGGAAACTTTGGTGCGCAGTGGACGGTTGCCCCGCTCTGCTGCCGCCTGTGCCGCCTTCTTGTCATCCTGTGGTGATCCAAGAGAAGCCTCATCCTCCGGTGGAACTAGGCCTTGCGCTGCCTGAAGAAAGCCCGCCAGAGGCTCTGCACCAATCATTTGTAACAAGTCCTCGGGGCCTGTCATCTCGGGGTTCTCCATCTTGGCATCTAGCACTGATGGCCTGAATTTAGCTCACCGTCGAGAGTCTATAAAAGGCTCTCTGCTAGGTTTCGCTACCATGCTCAAGGCAAGTTGCTGCCACACCCATGGAACTGCAGTACCCTGAGAAGCAGCAAGCAGCATATGACCGGAGCGAATGTCGTAAAACTCGACGATCGCTGCCTCGGCACGAAGAAGCAACATCATCATGGTCCTGTGATTCGAGGAAAGCAACTGTAATTCCAAGCCGCATCTCCCTGAAGTGAAATGTCTGCAACTTCACCGAACCTTGGGCCAGCGCGGGCACTGCAACTGGAACTGAAGAAAAAAGCGCAAAGTTCAGGCGAAGGGCTGGCTGAAGCCTCCACCGGCTTCCCCGACTCTCTCCGCAAAGGCCAGCATGTTTACCCTGACCGTGCGGCAATCGTGGGCAGCAGGTGGGAATGGCTTCACCTGTGCTATCCCGGAGAGCATCAGACGCTGCGCACAGCGAACATCGAAAAAGGTGACCAGGAGGCATCCTGCAACTGTGACGAGCGAGGTATCAAGCCTGGCGATCTCCCCAAATTCTGACAACACCGATACCACCTGTTGGTCGACCACTGGCCAGTTCCACTTTGCGTCGGTAATGGCCACTGTGTTGGAGAGTTCGGCTGTCGGACTGCTTCGGCCAAGACCAAACGCACCACTCTTCGGCATGCCAAACATCCAAAGAAGCTGAAACGAGTTGGACACAGGATCCAAAGGGGGTAAGCAATGAGCTTCGAAATGGCTGCCCCAGCAGAACACAACAAGCCAATCTTGCAGAGCTGCATCGAACTGCTGGTGACTACTGCTAGTGCGCTCAGGGTACAACCACCTCAAGCACGAGGTGAACCTGTGAACCTGAAACAGGTAGTGGCCTCCTTGCTGGCATCACCGGCTAGGTGTTCGCACTGGTCCCGTGCCTGAGCCGTAGTCTCTGAGAATGCGTACGTGTACTGCACTTTGGTCGGTGCCCATCATGGCCGATGGCTGCCCTGGCTATGTTTCTGCTCGCCATGCGACAGTTCGAAAAGCTGTGGGACTCTCCAAGCCGTCCAGAGGTCTTGGCGCCATCGCGCGCGACGTTGGACAGCGAGGGAGGCATCAGGCCGACGTGTGGTGAAACACTTCTGCCAACGATGCAGCAGCTTCCAGTCTCTGCATGTGGTATTCGAATCCAGACCTTACCTCTGATCTCTGCATGTCCTGGCATCGAGAACCACATTTTGCGGTTCCTGCCAGCATGATTTGTGACACACTGCGTGCTCAGCATCATGTTTCTGCTTTCTCCTTGGTCATGCAAGTCAATTTCCGAAGTGATCATTCGCTCGGGAGATCACCGGGGTCAGACGAACACATAAGGCTGTGTGAAGCATCATTCAAATTATCGGACTGCGGGTGGGAGGTGGGGTGGCTGTTTGTTGAAGTAACCGGACCTCGCCCATTCTGCTGGAGCAATGCAAACGACGCATACTCGTACGCGGAAAATTGCAGGTGTGCAGGTGGACCTGTTGAGGCATCTGAACAGCACCTGATGGATTATGGCATCTACAGCAGACTTATCGGTAAAGCCTCGCTTGAAAACATCGACGGCTAGAGGATTTCCCACGAACTGCATGCTATGTGAAGACAGTTGTTTGATCAAGGGTCTGGTTGCTGCGCGTTCGGCACTCCCTCTTTGTCCAGCCAGATTCCGAAAATATTGTGCTCACGCACTGCCTCCTCGTAACCGTCATCCTCTTGCACGACACGTCCTGAGTCAAACAGCAAGGGTGCAAGGGTGGTAAGGCTGCAGGAGGGCGCTCGCCATGTAAAGTGGATGCCCTGATGCTCTAGGCATCGCACGTGCTTGGAAGAGCGGGGCCGAGCGGAACATGATCTGCTTGCCAACCTGGCAGGAAAAGAATCAAGACCCGAAGCAGGCTCTTGCTTGCTCCTTCTGCGGCCTCCGTGCCCTCCTAAGCCCTCCCAAGCCCTCCCGCTGCACCTTTTTGTGTACGGGAGCTTGGGATCGATGCAGCGACGCCTGTCCGGACAGGGCTGAACCAGCTTTCAACATCAGGCAGGCAAGACAAACTGAGCTCTCAGCCTTCAGCCGATCCTCAATCTTCTTCTCTTGATGCAATTTGCGACTCATGCGCAGGTCTAATCTTCTCTGCCGCTCCTGCACGTGGAGGCCGGAAGACTCTGGAAAGAGACAAACGCAGTTGATGATTCGCACGGGCCTTCTTATGCTCCTCTGCCAAGACCCGAGCTCCAAGCCCGGATTCCTCTGCCTAGAGCTGCATATGCTGCATGTTTTTCTTGAAGCAATGATAGAAGAGACCGGGAAACATGCGGAAATACGCGCTGCGCAGGGCCTCATCCAGATAGGCTAAGTACTCCTCGAGCTTGGACTCAATACGAGCCAACATTTGCCTTGACTTGAGCAGTTGCACGCCCATGCCGTTGTGAAGTGAAGCCCGGTGCAAATACGGAGGACGACTGCACAAACCTGTTAGACATCAACATCACTCCATCGTGGATTGGTAGACGTGTGTGGGTGGCAATTGGGCACAAACCTGTTACCTCAAATATGATTTGGTAATCCAACATGCAATATCAATGACAGTACTGATGATGCCATATGCTATGTGAAGCATCTCTACTTGCTTTTCGATACCAGCCCCATCTGATATTCGATGAACTCAGTTAAGTACTCAGAAACAACAGCATGCTTTCAGCTCAGGTTCATCGAGGCATGCACCTGCAAATTGCGCCAATGCAGGCTAGGCTGCAACGTGTCACCGTCATCCTGGTTCTCGTGGGTGCATATGCTGTGCACTTCCTGGACGCCTTCCCCGAGCTTCTCCAGCAGGTCCTTCACAAGTCCCATGCAAAGACTCGAGAAGCGGAATGCAGAGTGCGGACCAGAAGCCTCAATTTCGGAACCGCCGTGCTTCTGCGATATCGCCCTGCAGGCAGTCGAGCACACATCTTGCCAACTCCCGCCTAACAGTCATGGTGCAGCTGGGCCGCTGCTTCAGCTCGTCGCATTTGCTTTTCTCGTCGGTGATTTGACGCTCCAGTTGCCCGATCTGGAGCTTCATCTTGTTGCTCATGGCCTCGACACCGCTAAATGCTCCCAGACATTGAAATGATCAACTAGACATGGGTTTTCAATTTAGTGTTGACCCAGTGCAAGGAGGCCTCTCGCGTTTTTCGCATGGCTGCAAACTTTTGATCCAGCTCCTCCAGGGCCTGCTCTGTGTCCTGGCAGGTGCCGGTAATTTAGTGGGAAATCCAAATACGTCTCACTCACGCGCCTGCGAGTTTTGTATGAGAAAGAGGTTGGACTCCTCGAGTGATGTGAAAATGTCGAGGAGCTGCTTGGGCTCTTGAAAGTATAACGGCATTTCCTCGACGTCCGAAGGATAAACAAGAAAAGTTGCTTTCAGCTACAGTACTCACCTCAAGATGATCACAGAAACATCAACAATCAACACAATAGCAGTGATCCACACACCCTTTCGCAAAGACAAGCATCTTCGCCGCTGGAGTACTCGACATACTCCATGTCAACCTGGTCTCTTGTTGGATACTTTCCTGAGCGTGGCAGACACCTTCGCATCTCAACCTGACTTGTCATTCCCAACTCCGAGCTGATCTGAAGGCAAGCTTCTGGCAATCCTCTTCCGGCGTGCTTCAGCCTCTCTCTCCTTCTGCTCGTCTTCCTCTGTCTTTTTTTGGCGACGGCGACCTTTCCTTTGTACAGCAACATCAGCAGTTGCCAACTGACATAGCCACTGCTTCAGGGGCACTTCTCTTTCTCCTCCTTTTCCTTGAAAGCCTGCTCTTCGGCTTCGATTTCTGCCTGCATTCTCTCTTCAATATCCTCCATCCTGGCATCCACCTCATGGTTTCACACTGTTGTTGCAGGCATCCTGCAACATATGCTCTAATGCAACCAACACACCGCGATGCGCCGTCGCTCATGCTTGCGTTGCTTCTTTTCCTCTCGCTTCTGCTCCTTCCACTCGCCCGGCGTGAGATTGACAAGGAAGTCTTTGAACCTGCAGGCCCACAAGTTGCGACCAGGCAGTGTTGGCGCGCTTGAAGAAACATTTGCCTCAAACATTCATCTTTCTGCTCTCGATGTTTGGCGATCTCGCCTTAGATGTCCGGCATCGGTTGAAACGCAGGCATGGGCCCTGGGACAACAACGCCTTCAATGCTTTGCAAACACGTGGCTCTGAATGGCGCTCAGTTGTGACTTCAATGACTTGATTCGGCCCACCTCACGAACTAAACTCGCAAAGCGGCAAGTCTAAGCCCGGGCCCGAGAGATGTGCTGTGCCATGCCGCACGTCTCTGCACGTCGGTGCAAGAGCTAGAGGATGAATCGCTGCCAGCGAGCCCGCTCTTGCTTTTGCTTGGCAGTCTCATCAGCATTTTTCATGGCCGCATGAGCCTTTGAGTCGTTGGTACCTGATGGTGCCGCATGCGTCGGCCTCCCAAATACCTGTGCCTTGAGCCTTCTAAGGTGCCAGCTTAGGAAGGTGTCAAACCTTTCCACATCCTTGTCAAGCATTTGCTTGGACTTGTTCAAGGCCTTTCAAGCTAGTGCAAGGCAAAGGCACTGCGCGGAAGCTAGCATTATCGCAGCTCCACCGTGCCGACCTGCCTCCTCCTTGTCTTTTGCTCTGGCATCCAGCTTCAGAATCTCAGCTTTCTTGACATCTAGGCTCATCTGAACCAAGAACATTTCGCGCTTCTTCGCCACAAAGTCGGCTATGTTCTCCTGGAGACAGATTCAACTGCAGGATCGTGCTCAACCTGGCTCGAACTACCGGAGCCGGGTGCTTCATCGCAGCTCGCCGATCCCACACAAAGCCAAAGCCGGCCCTTGACGTGCCAGTCCTTCTCTCTGCGGGCATCGCGGCCTCGCTGAGGCCGTTACAGGGGGGAAAACAGTAGAGGATCGGGAATTTGACACCGCACCGGATCTTGGGCTCCAGCCGATGGGCAAGCCTTCAGTGCGGGGATCCGATCGAGCTTTGCGTGCAGCTTCGGCTGCGACCTGGGTGTCGTCGATGCCATCCTCAGCAGCTCGCAGTTCACGTGCAGAGCTCGAAAACGGGCGCGACACCTCGACCGGATGCACTCATGTTTCCCAGTGGCATCTACTCGGCGAGTCCGGCTAATCCTTGATGCTGATGTCCTTAAGTTCAAGGGACTCGTAATGAGCCCCAACGCCAAGACACTGCCTGAAGCATTGCCTCGCATGTCTACTGGATGCAGCTGGGCCCCGCACACCTTCTCCCAGACATGCTGCTGCTTGACTTTCTCGCGCTCCTCTGCACGCCTCTGCCTTTCCTTCTCCCGAATGGCAAAGATTTGGTCATCAGGAGGCAGCTTGAAAGGATTGTCCTCCTCCTGTGGATGTGGCTGCACAAGCTCGTGCATGACACAGGGCACACTGGAGTTTATGCAGGCTAAGACTTGAACACCACTGAAAGAAAGCTCCTCCATCTTGGCCGCCATCTTCAGCAGCCGCTATGTATGCATTATCGCAAACGTCAAGCGCGTGGCAAAGTTAACCGGCTCACTGCTAAGTACATGAAACATGCCGAGTCAACATGTGTCTGTATATGTGTGTGCGTGTGCGTTCGCTCTCTGCTTCCATCACCACCTACCTAGAGCCTGATCTCCGTGCACAGAGACTGAGAAGAAATCGAGCTTGTCACAGTGAACTCATGGCAAGGCCGCAAGGCCAAGCAATCGCGCCTCCTCCAGCAGGCCCCTGTCCAAACACTCATAGATGCTGCACCTGCGCTCTGGACCGAGCTTGCTTCCGCTTGCTGCCTTGCCCCTTCCCGTCTCCCTTCATCAGAGCGGCAGTTGCGGTTCATCTAGTGGGCCCAACAGGTGCCAGGCAGGAAGCGCCCGAAGGAAACTTCGCAGGTGGGCCGGATGAGCATGCCCCGAGGGCCGCCACGGCCGGGTTTTCATGGCGCTGCGCTGACCGGACTTGGTCTGAAGCAAGTCTGCTCAACGCATCACATGCTTCTTGAGTCACGGAATCACTGCAGGAAACTTGAGCTACAGCTACAGTAATTGAGCAGTAGACTCGAAAACTTGATCGAGTTGGCAAAGGCACTGTGTGTACCCCACGTTTCGTCGACTTTGAACCTCGCCAAAGCCAGGCACGCTGCCAGCTGCGACAGGGAGAGCCGCAAGAAGTTCAGATGGTTCGAATAACATCAAACAGGATGGCGAAGGAAACTTCATGTGCAACCATGAATTCAAGGGCTTGCAGGCCAGAGATCTAAAGCGACCGCCGAGACCATCATCTCGCGGATCCCTTTTCGCTTGCAGAGAATGCGAACGGACAACGCCTGCCCGATGTTCAGGCAGAGCTTGTAGACGAGATGTCGACAGCTCCATAGCAGCTCTCACGGCTTTCAGCACAAGATGTAGCGTTCTGCTGCAACTGACTCTCCTGCATGTTCGCAAGTGGTCGCATGTGATAGTGGTTGCACCAGGGTGCTTCCATGCGACACCACGGACTCGAAACCCGTGTTCAAGCAGCTTGCAATTTCTGTCTCCTTGTAGCTCTCCAGCATCTCTGGCAGGAAGCGTGCCCAGGCAGTCTCGAAGCCCTCTGGCGGTGCTGGCACGTTGAGGGGCGAGGCGAAGCCGTGGACCACGAGGGCCTCGACAGAGCATCAAGAAAACCCGTTCTAAGCACACGTCGCATCTTACGCCTTCTTCTGTGTGCTTCACTCTGCTATGCTTGCCTGGAGCAGTCGTGCAAGCGTCAGAGTAAAGGCCATGACGATGCCGACGCAGCACACCAGTGCCAGCAAAAGCCGGCGGAGGAATTCATGACGCAGGCTCTTCCTTGTGCTCACAGGCCACAGGATGATCCGCGTGCGCATGCGTCGTCCCCAAGCCTGGTTGCAGAGCTAATTGTAGGCAAGTGGCCAGTGCACAACCGGTGACTCAACCCACTCGAAGAAAAGAGGGTGATTGGAGGTCTTGCGGTATGTGCTGGCCCATTCATCCACAGCTAGTCGGAAGAACGGTCTGGCTTCCAAGTCTGTTGAACGGATTCCGCCCTCTGCCCAAGGATGCCTCCAGGCACCACATCGGAAGTTTATGTTCGGACACCTTGGCCGCCGACTCTATGTAAACCAGATCATAAAAACAAAACTGCTCAAGTCAAGCCCAAAAGAGTCCGTAGTAGCCAGTTTGCGGAGACGGGGCACGAACAACAGTCAACACCCACAGCAAAGTAGTCGAAGCTTCCATATCGCGGCGCTCCTCCAACACTATGATGGATCGTGCCGTTTGCGACTATCGGTGCCACGCAGTACGTCGTGCCAGCATTCATGAAGCATCCACCGTGTTCAGAATCGACACCGGCAGAGACAAAGTCCACCGCGCCAGAATCTTGAATCTGACTCCCCGGAACCACAGACGGATCTATGCCATGATACGCCTGAGTTTGCCCCAACTCCCCCAGCAGACACGAAATCCCAAGCTCTTCCTGGAGTCTACACACATTCGCAGGCTGGCCTTCAGGAGTGAAATGTCGCTGTACTGCTGCCAATAGTTCTGCCAGAGCTGGTGTCCGGTAAGCGCCCCGGCGAGGCATCCAACGCAGCACAAGAGAAACTTCCAACACGGAAACCTCGGCTCCAAGTCCTACGACTACGAGGAAGCGTGGACCCCTGCTGTAGTGCGACCGACCAGCCAACTCCAGAAGACGACCGCTCGCTCATGCTGATTCTTGTGGATTTTGCCCACAAGGACCTGCAGCAGAGACTGCAGGTGCTTTGACGCTTTTTCTGCACACATGTGTCTCCATGTTCATGTCTTAACAAGCGCGGACAAGCCGGGCCACACTAAGCACGAGAATGAACATGGAGCACGCGAGCTTGCCGATGATGTATCCAGCTGTCAGTATGCATAAAATTGCCAAGGCCCACGGCAGCAGAAACGCTCCCATCGACACAGCAAAGGTCGCAACCTCAAGAATGGCAGCGAAGCCCTTTCCAACACACATAGCTGACTTAGCTTGACATGACTCGACGGATCGAGCTCCCAGCCACTGCAAACGTGCAGTCACATGCCCGCGCAACGTTACTTCCAAACCTAAGCCGAATCGGCAGATCTTCGACAGGCAGACTGTGAAAATGTCTCCGAACCCAAAGTTACCAGAGCTGCCCCGGAAGATTTCTCCAGGGCACTCCCAGCTCTGCTTCGGCTTCGTGCCATGGAGAAGGCTTTTGAAGCCTTGGCAACTCGATGCCTTCACGTGTGAGCTCCGTCATGCTCTGTCCCCATTTCCTCGACTCTCAGGACAAGGAACTGTAGTTGTGGGAGCTCAAATACTTCTGGCCATCCTCGTCCAATTGGCAATCCTTCTTTAGAAACATTTCAGGCCGTCAACTTCGTTCCTGAGAGTGCAGCGCAGATGGTCTTTGCTTTCGGAGGTGTGAGCACAAACTGCAGAATGCAGCAACCCCTCGAGGACTACAGAAGTGCAGAGTGGAGTCTGGCTGGTCTCGCGGGGAAGATGATGCCCATCCGGGCATGGTCCCCGCTCTAAGCTTGGTCCAAGATTGCGCGAAGTGCACAGATCGACACAGTGTGTGAAATCGATCATCCTCCTATGGCCAAGCATGATTCGAACCTTCAGTCGGTCAACAAGCGCCTTTTCAGAAGCTTCAAGTCGTCACTGGGAGATCTTTGCATCCTCAGTCCTTTGATCCCACGGGCGTCTGCCTGGACATTACACTCAAGGCAACGCGTGAGTTGACACGCAAGGAGCGAAAATAACAAACAACACTTGCTCGCAACAGATCCCCAAGGGCGTCGATTCTCCAGTGTGAATAGAGACCGAGGGTATGGTCTCCGATATACAGTTACGAGCACTTAAGGAAATCAGTCTCAAAGGAATGCCATGGCAATCACCGGTGCTTGCCGAGGCCCTTGCATGAAACTATGCAGGCAGCTCCACCCCGTCGACGATGTCTGGCCAGCCGGTCCATGCCTCGGTGGCAGGGCATCGCCGCATCGCGGCGGAAACGTGAGACACCAAGAGTGCGACGCGGCACCAGCCCCACTCTTTGCCTCCATAGCAACCACGTGAAAGCATGGCAAGGAGTCATGCTCTGCGCTTGAGCCTGCCGTTTCGACTTGAGCTGGTTCGATGTAACACCATTTCCTGCACTCGTGTCCCTCGTCAAACCTCTGGTTTTGAGCTTCCACTGGACACGGTTTCCTCCCAATGTTTGTGCCATCCGGCGCCGGAAGGTCGGTGCAGCCTGTGAATGCCTGTGTCACCGCTTAAACTCTACTCGGACTGCTGAATTGTTGGGTGCCCTCAGCCTGCTCGTCCTTTACACCAGCAGCCGCACAGAGGTAGCCGTCCTGTGTCCGAGCCTTTCCGCATGGCAGACATGTTCTTACCCCGGTCCGAGCACTGTAAGCCGGAGACGTGTTTGCTCCGGAACTTTGCCAGGTTGTTCAACCTCTGAAGGTGCTGTCTGTACACTACTGGCAAGGTACTCGGATGGGGCGCCGGCGGGCTATCTGGAGGCCGTGGGATCTCATCGTCTGCAGCCTTGCTGGCATCATCCTCGTCATCCTCGAAACTTGTGGGTACCTTGAGGAAAGATGCCATCTGCTGGCGGAGCGGGCGGAGGCGGACTGCGCCAATCTTCAAGGAATGCTCCTGGATTTCTCGCAGAAGCCGTGCTGGTTGTCCGAATGGCCACGCAGCCGATTCGACTGCTGTGCAAGTGGCTGGGCCTCGGCTTGAGAGCACTCCAGCGACACCGCAGACAACTTCGAGATCGCTGCCTTCGAAGGTCCCATTGCCGGCAGTGCCGAAACAGCGGAGAATGCCCATTGCAACAACGGTACGGGTGCATGCGTCCTGCTGCTCTGCCCTAGCATCAGCTCTCTGCCTGTCTCTCAGTATGATGCTGTCAAGACCGCGAAAGAAACTCTCACACATGAATGCTCAGATTTTTGCTCTGATCTGCACGCGTCGAAGGCTCTCCTACATCACGTGCCAGGTGTGACTTAAAGACCATCAGAACCTGAATGTGGCTCTTCACGGAACGAACCAACCTCGCCACCTTCGAGCAAGGATGAGCTTGCACAGACACGGCAGGTTGACAGATAGCCAAAGCAAGTCAGAGCGGGCTTTGAATCCAACGGCAGCACGCCATCAGCACGTCTCCTGCTCTAGAGCAGCAACCTCCTTGGCTGCAGAGGCAGCTGGCCTCTGTCGGAAAATGGCCCTATTAAAGTGCCCTTGCACGTGCTGTTATTCAGCACTACTTCAAGCTTGCATATGCAAGCATCGCCTGTCCTCTGCGCGTGCAGCTTGTTGCACTCGCGGAGAGTTCAGGTGCTACTTGGAACGAAGCTTGCAACTGGCAGATCGACCAAAGAACCTGTACTGCGACGTCTGAGCACTTGTTGGCGAGACTTCAGTTTTTGACCACGGCGGCAACCACGTTCCTTGGACGCGAGCGATCAGCAATACATGAGTGGAAAGCAGCCGTAGCTAGATGCAGGATAACAAGAAGGGGCGCGAAACGTTGCAATCACATCGCAAACTCTAGCTGCTAGCTTGCACTGCACTTCAGAGAAGAAATGGGGAGGCAAGCCAGGCCACTGCCCCTGAGCAATTGCGATGAGCTCTCGTAGGTTGATGCCCACCTTGCCTCCACACTGCACGAAACTAACATCTTCTCTTGCGCCGGCACATTTGACGACCTCCATCGCTGGCCACGACGGCTTCGAAGTGCCCAGGACGGTGCCAGACCAGAGCCAGGTTGGAGACCTGCTGCTCTCGCGGGAGGGCGGAGTAACCTGGGAGCCGAACTATCCCAGGAAAGAAAGGAAAAGCACAGATGCAACGTGAAGTCGGCCTTGTCCCTCGTAGGCTTCAATCCCACCCAGGCTCGATGCAAAGATTGCAATTGCCAAATCTGCAATGGCCGAAGAGGAGGCTGGGCTCTGCCCTTGGATTACGCATGATAGGTAGTCCGTGTAAGCCTCAGCTTCATCGCCCAGTTCGCGCGCATCTCCTCTGACACAGAAGACGCATGCTTCGATCTCCCGCTTCAGCTGCAAAGCAGAATCCCTGACCAGCATACCACTTCCATGGTCGGCAGAAGCAAGCCAGCTCCGGGCTATTGCAAGGTAAAAGCACTGATTGCTCAGGAGTGCTCCGTCTTCGCTCAGGTTTGTGGATCCGACATCAATCCGCTTCATGCCCAAGCTGTCCAGCAGCCGCTGCAATCGCATCGACTCCTCCGTTGGAGCAGGCTCAGGTGGCGCTTGCGGGCACATGCTCTGCTGGATCGCCGCCTGCAAGTCAGGATCCTCATGCCCCTCCACGACGGCAGGAACGTTTACCAGGCTTTGGTACATGGCCTCACCAGGATTCTAGGACTCGGTGATGCAAGAAGGGCAAACTCAGGATTTAAACTCATTGTAGATTCTTCCGGATGCATCTTAACAGGAGCATCTCAAGCTAACCGGTAGCGCGTCGGCTCCTAGGCCGGGAGTATGCAATGATAGAGCGGACCTGCTTGCCTTTTCATGCAGGGAGGGCTGGGGGGATCCAGGAACAAGCCCATATCAAGCACAAAATCTGCGTCGCGTCGCCACCATATCGGACCCTGAATGCAACGCAAGCAGGTATGCAGGCCCGTCCACTGCGCATGGCAACGTTCCCAACACGCACACTGACGCGTTGCCCTACAGACCACGCCCTCGCGGCTTACGAGATTTTCGCTTTGGGTCCTTCCTGGCTCGTGCGAGTGGGCCAGCACTGTACTGGAAGCCGGCTTAAAGGTGGCCCGCTAGGATCCTCATTTGTCGATGCCTACACGAGCGGAAGATGCTGCATAGATGGTAGATGCATGCAGATGTCCGTACAAAACACTCGACTCGGCCGAAAAGATCCAAAGGAACTACCGGGGGCCTCTTGCATCATTGCTTCTTCGAGCTCGACAGCCTGTGCGTTGATCTCATCCACCGCTTGATGCACTTCCTGACTGCCACCTGCAATCCTCGTTTGCCCATTGGCTGGAGCTGGTCCCCCTGCACAAACGGACAGTGGATCCCATGCGGACCAAGCAGCGCCCATGTCCACGTCTTATCTCCCTTCACTCCTGCTAATAAATAGAAAATATAAGGGAACCCGAGTCTGACAACGAAAGTGCAGAGACCCTCAGCCCTCTTACCAGGGTAAGGAAGTTCATGCTCCGGTTTCTGAACATATCGGATGCACATGCTTGAGCATCGGCGACCGTAGAGACTCAGCAAGCACAAACTGTCATCCTCGTGCACCAACACGAAGAAAATGCGAAGCATGCTTTCCCATTCAAGGACCAGTCCAGCTCGTGGATGTGTGAAACATCGCGTACCCGCACTTCAGGTTCGGAAGTTCCTGAACCCCGCTGGTACCAAACAGTCAGGAGCAATCTATGCACGAGTCCCTGGCCCATCGATAAGATGGCATGCCTCGCATGCTTAGCTCTCTGCAGCCACCTCAGCCACTATCATTCCCATGAAAACCCATCATGAAGTGCCACACCGGTCAGATTTGAGAATACATATTCTCTGTCGCACAGCGACTATGCACGGTCAGGCCACCAAGGCTGCAGTCGTCCAGAAGCACCGTGTGACTACGGCCGGAGGTTCGCCAGGCCTTTGATGTCATCCACGGAGAGGGTATGACAGGAGAGGGAGAAGCAACTATGACAGCGCGAGCAGCCGCAGGAACACGCAGAAAGCTGAAACCCTTCACAAGACCACGCGGCTTGGCAGGTGGCGCTGAGTCCAATGGCACTACCTGCGCAGGCAGGAAGCTCACCAACAAACTTGCAAGAACACCCAGGAGATTCCAAACCCGCCTGCTGCACATAGGATCCTTCCACGATGGTACCTGCTGCAAGACAACGAAGCATGGCACTCAGTTTCAGGGCTGATCGACCTTGACGAGTTTTCCAAGTTGCATCGCCGCAAGGCTTCTGGCCTCCAAGGCACAACAGTGCACAGTGCACATCACATGACGGACACTCGAACTTGGCAGCGGGCTCTGGAAGGTTCCCTGGTACTGCGTGCCATCCTGAAGCGACAGAAATCTTCCCGTCCTCTCCGTCACTCTGGCGACTCAGGCGCAACGGTGAGCGTCCACGTTCCCGTTGAGATCTGCCCATCCTGGCCGGGGCCGGGCCCCTTTACGACGGACCTCGTGTACAAACCGCAGGGCCTTGCCTTCCATTCGCCCTTGTACTCGTACTTGGTTTTGTTGAACACATACCTCACGAAGTCTGCACAAATGATCACAACTCGGTTTCGGTTGCAGCTTCTCGAACTGAAACAGCAACAGCACGGAGCACGTTCCGGATCCATGCTTCTTGCCATCCTTCCAGCAACCTCAGCCAGGGCTCAGGACCGAGATCCGAGAGCCACACAGAATTCTCTTGGCCGTGGCACCGGAGAAAATGTCACCGTTTGCATACTGAAAGGTGCCCTGTTTGCCAGCACTGAGGCAAGACTCGGTTTGTAACGAGGCTGTGCTAAGCATCTGGAGCCTCACCCTCGCGCTTGCCACCTTTGAAGTGCCCGTGGTAGTAGCCACCCTTCTTGTACCTCGCAGCCACGAGCTCGCTACATCAGCTGCAATAGATGAAGAGCTCAGGGTGGTGCCAGAGTACAGGACCGACAGTACTGGCACGGCAGTGACGGACTGCAGCGATTTGGCTACAAATTTGTTCATGGGACTGTTCATAGGACTGATGGGACAAGTCTATGAAAAAACAATCCGACATATCCCGAGGCACCGGGAGGCCCTTGGCATGAGGGCCATCACAGATCTTGGTCTGACGGCAATCACCGCAGCTTTGATTCTGCAGTACAGATTCATGGAAAGTGGGGTGAGGTATCATTTCAAACAACCCTGTACATCGTAATGATGAAGGCGATCCGTGATTGGTCCTGCACAGATCTGCACGCGTTTGCGCAACCCAAATTTGGATAAGCACGGCGCACACGATTCTGCCCAAACCAGTTTTCTGGTTGTTGTCGAAGGTGCCGGAAAAGACGTCTCCCTTCAGGTACCTTCCGTTCTGGACTGCACTAACGTGAAACTCATGGCTGCATGTCCCCCACAACGCGCACGTGTACGTTCCTTGGCCATGTCTTATGCCGTTCTCGAACAAGCCCTCGTAAATGTCTCCATTGGCGTAGTTTGCTGTTGCCTTGCCTGAAACACATGCATACAGAGCGACACACTGCAAAGCACGAGCTCCAATCGGAAGCCTGTGAATCCAATGGAAGTCTTCTGCTCACCAGCTTCTGTCACCAAGGTGTACCTAGGAAACTCAGACGGAAACCTGCCGACGGATACACTCACAGGACCACCAAGACCGGTACACACCAGGCGGCTGCCTTTCCTAGTACGCAAATCACTTCGGCCTAGCCATACTGTCCTCGAGCGAGCTGAGCAATCCTCCTCATCTCCCATTTTTGAAGAAGTGGACCGGAGTAGGCACGAGCCAAATGCTGCATACCCATTGGGGTAAACCTGTGTCTACACATTCTGCCGAACCAAGCCAGTCGCTGGGTAGAACTGCACCATCTTTTGGTGATGAAAAGCCATGTTGCCCAGGCCAAACCTCTTTCGTGAAGCTGGCAAATGATTCAGCACTTGGTGCCCAACACGATATTCGTCAGTGGTTTGTTTACAGAAGCTTTGGTTCACGACCGCATACTCTTGGCATTGCAGCGACGCATTGCTCCGTTATGCCTGGCACCATTTCATCCAGACAAGGATGCTAGCTGCCATCGGATTTTCACAAGGCTACTCAATAGAGAGGACAGCACCCAGAATTCGAAGTGCCATCCTCTTTGCCTCCCTCTGAGAGACACCCGGCATCAACAGGTGTGATCCGCCTACCTACACTGAAACAGATTTACCTTGGAGGACGGACGCTGGTTTCCTGAAGCGTGAGCTCGCATACATCTCTCTACCACTTCCTCAATTGACGACTTTACCCGTGCAGCCAGATCTTGGCATGTTTACCAAGCATCCTCTTTCCTCCAAAAAACATGCTCCCGGCTAGCTCGGGCTTAACCCAAGTTTGCAGAGACCTCGTTGGGTTCGCGAAGAAGTGGCAACGGAGTCGTTTCGCTCTTCGAGCTCAACTCGATGGAATGCAGGGGTTGATCCGAAACCGAACATGCGGCATCCTTGCGTGCAATATGCCAGATCAAGTCCTGCTGTCCCGGCCCACAAAAACAGCACCACACTAAATCAAAACAGCACGAGGAACTTCCCAAAACATATCCATGGCTATAGTCAGTGCCGTGTGCTGCGAGGGCCCCTGTAAGCCACTATGCAAAGACTATACGGGGAGGCCAGTTGACGGAAGATTGGCTTCATGCCTTGGTTCATTGCCTGTGTGGGCGCAAGAGACTTGTTGATGGGAGCTCCAGCCTCTTCCTCTCTCCTCTTCCTCTTTTGCGTCCACATGAAATGAAAATATTCCGAAGCTGCCGGTTGCAGCCACCGGCCTCCTCACCTTTGTTCGACCTCAAGCCGGCGGTGCCAACTTGCCGTGGAAATCTCCCTCTGTACCCGAGGGCTTGACCAAGTCCGGGCTGTTCCCCACTATCTCCGGTTGCCTTTGGCTTCACAGTCGGAGCGTGCATGGGCTTGGGCGGCTTGGGCTGGCCTGTGCCTGCCTTCCGCTGTTAGCACCACAAGGTCCTCACAGAAGCTTAAGTTTCACTTGATGCTGACCGTAAATGTCTTCAAGTGGCATCCTTCCGGCAGAGTGCGCAAGTGCGCGCGGATTGCAGCCAACCACCAATGCACTCCTGCAGAAGAAATAACAGGCATGCAATCGCGCCGAACCGCCGCAGGTGGGGCAGGCCTGGTGAAAAGCATGTCCACAAGGAGTCACCTCCGATGCTGCATGGCAGGTGCCCTTCGCAACCCTAAGAGAAGTGCTCACTCCCAGCGAGTCTCACGGCCTTGATCACATCTTCTGATTCCCAGCTGCCCAAGCAGATCGCGCACTCCGAAGGATACTGCTTCCCCTCCTCACAGCACATGCCACGAAAGGTAAATAGGCAAGGCCAACGAAAGGTAGGGGCACTCTGCAGACGGGGGGTAGCACGACGCGACGAGAAGTAGCAGCGCAGTGGAGACGTGGATGAATTCAAAACCGAGGGAGTCCAGTGATCAGTGCATGAGCCGAGCGAGCAACTGCCACGGACAGAAGGGTGCCAGCCGCCACTTCCAGAATGGTCTCATAACATGCAGCACCTATCTCACTGGAGTCCGGCCACCTCGCGAAGGGAGGCCATGACCTTCTCTTCCGACAAAGTGTCGCCAGTCGCGAAAAAGTGCCACAGCATCCGGCGTCTGCTCGTGTGCCAAGAGGAGACACATGGGAGACACAGAAACTTATTTCATGAGTTGTCGCAGCATCCAGTGTCTGCCGACAGATGGACACGACCTTTAGAAGAGTTCCCCAACAATCGCCGCACTCTACAGCTCG
>CAJNDV010010236.1:0-43846 GCA_905221635.1 Symbiodinium sp. CCMP2456
TGGTGGTGGTGGTGGTGTCGTCGTTGCCCTTGTTGTGCCGGCTTTTCTTGCTCTCTGCTCGCATGTTATACTCCTTCATGGCCACTGGCTGCGGATGGCAGCAGGCTAATGGGTTCTGAGGGTTTTTTCGACGGGTCCTTCCCACACCCCTCGCTAGGGAGTTTTGGGATGCGCCGATTTCGTCATCTTCGTCCAGCGAACAGAAAGTGACTTCTTCCCGACATGCCAGGGCTTCGAGGTACAAGTCATGCAAGTGATCGAGTGGGTGCGGATCTAATCACCTTGGAGCTTAACGTCTAGCATGCACGACCACTCATAAGCCACGGTGGGTTATCAGATTGTGAGGTCAAACTCTGACTTCATGGCGCATACTGTCTGACTTGGCACTCCTGACTGTCCATGCTCACCACCGGCCAGTCGGCTCAAGCCTTTCTCAAATACGGCCCTGTGTCCTCCGCCAGGCCCCCGCTCTTGCACGGGCTCCAGGTTTTCTGAGTCGGACGTAGTGCTGGTGGTTACTGCTTTTCTGTGACGGCGGGCTTTCCATGCCGTTTTCGCCTCGCCTCCTGATGTCCTCCATCCAGATACCCAAAATCACTCAGCCCGCAAGCCTCGAAGGCCTATGGCTAGGGGGTAACGCCTATAGTGGTGATTGAGGAGTCTAGGACATTTGGGGTCGAGTTGCAGTTTGAGGGACCTTTGTGCTCTGCGATCACAAGCGCTGTGTCCTAGTCACTCCCCGGCGCAACTCAGGATTCAACATGACCCGTATGGAAGAGGCATGACCCCCTGCGTGTTCGTTTGGAGCCTTCCTGGACACATGGGAGTTAGATAAGGGGATGCCTTTTCATGGGGTCCTTGTGATAAGTCTCCTGGTTTTTCTAAGGTTCTTTAAGGTAGGGTAGGGCCCTGTGTTTTTTTCTTAGCTCCCATGTCACGTATCAAGAACCGTGTCTTCAGATGTCTTCAGAAGTGGCGTGCAGAAAGCCAACCAAGCAGTCTGCCCTTGATTGAGCATGACGATGATACTGATGACTACTGCTCGGATGGTCATTTGCCCCAGAGAGTTTCTAGGTGTCTAGGGCCGATCAGACTGGGATAGTACAATATACTGCACTGCGTTTCCCGGCAGAACTTGTCCAGGGTTTCGAGGTGATGGAAGAGGGTGCCACAGGCTAAGTTGTAAAACCCACTCTTCCACGTGAGAGTGGAAACCCTGAACTGTAAACCCTCAATTCAATCCTGTAAGCCCCAAGCCGCAAGCAGCAGCACTTCAAAGCCCAGCTCTCGTTGCACACTCGGTGGTGCTCCACATGCAGCTGTGTGGCTCGACCATGGCATTGACACTTCGTAGTTCGAGATGGCTGTGCATCCTGTGTCTGCGCTGCGCCTCGGCTACACAAAGATCTAAGATTTGCCGCTGCAAGGACTTGAAGCTCGTTAGTGGGCTGGCGGATGCCGAAGCTCACTTCAGCCTCGAGAAAGTTCCGCGCGAAAATTTGAGCAACGTGTTTCCGTCCCTTCGGCCGAGGTGCTTGGGCTATTGACTATGTGACATACCGCAGCTCTCTTGCATTTGGCACAACGACATAAGGTTCTGCCTGCCTCAGACTTGCTGTTCCTTACCTTGATCGCTACACTCCGAGCCAAACCTGTTGCTGCCATGGACCAAGGATGGTACGGATATCATGAACGATTCGCTATGACTTCCAATTGGCCCGAATCATCCGTCGATGTTTGCCAAGACTTTCCTGCAGCAGCTTGCATTAAGGAGGCTTGACGGGCCGTCCTTGAGTGGCTGTAGCATTGGTAGCCGTAGATCTGCAAAGGAAGGATTATTCTCTACCTGAATCCCTGAAGGCTTGCCATCATCCTTTTGAGTCAAGACTGAAGATTCGGGGCCCCTGCCTGTCAGGCCCAACAGCACTCTTCGGCCGTTGCTCTATCAAGCCTTGCACGGTAGCAACACTTGTTATGGCTTGTGAGGCCCTCCCGTGGCTTCGCTGGGTAGTTGCAAGTTCGGATCGGATGACATCCGCTTGTGTGGGGCCGAAGGCTAGAGTAATTCGGGATCTTGGCGGTATGGACCCCATAGATCTCTGAGCAAAAAGACGGCTGATGATCATGCCTGTATCCCGTCTCAGTTAGACTATTAGCCCCACCATGAGTCGTCAGCAGATCCATGATGAGCGTGCTTGCGCTGATAATACTCGTCGCGATGCTCGTGACTGCCAACCCCTTGCCCAACAGTAATAATAGCAGACAACAGTGCCGACTTTGGGTCAAACAAGCAATGCGGGCTTGTCCTTGCGAAGCTGGCAAACAATCGTGACAGAATGAGCCCACCTTGGAAGTCTAGCCAAGCCTTCGCTCAGGTTTGTGTCAACCTTTACCTCAACCAATGCGTGAAACTGCCCGAATCGATGAGGGTGCCATGGACTCGAATCTTGGCAGGGCTTGGACGAGGATATTCTTTGCTGCCTTGGGTTTCGGGCTACCGGTGCGGTGATGGCAGTGACACGCACGACCATGACTGCTTTTATTGGCAGAAGCACGCTTGTGTGTCGTGCTGCTGGTCCTAGCTATTTTTCCCTAGTCGGTCCTTCTTCGTTGTCAACGCATGATCGGCCAATTTGCAAGTCAGTGAACACAGTAATGCTACTATCCATTCAACTCTTATGGCTATTGCGCTTGTCACTCTGCATTGTTCTTCTGAGCTGCATGCGTGTACTGAAATTTTTGCACATCCTGGCTTTCAACTGCTTCGCCTACCGGGTTCAACCTTTCAAACGTCCCAGAGAACGGGGACAGCTGGGCCGTGGGAAATGGGAGCACTGGTCAAAATTGCAAGCGCAACCTCGGAGATCGCAAACGAGGAAGTTTGTAAGATAGGAAGCTGGGATGACTGTTTGCAACGTCTTGCATTATGTGGAGTTGTCTGATCTTGTGGCGTTGTGTGCCACTATGTTCTGCGTGATCAAAGCGCTTCATCGTGTAATGTATGCTTGATTCCTAGCTTGCGAACAAGATGAGCTCTTTGGCAAACGACACTTGACAGCTTGCGGTGCAGTGGAAACATCGAAGCTGGTCTGAGTGCTGCTTGTAGTGGTTGTCCTGACCCCGGTGTAGCTTGCAGGGTGTGCGTTCTGAACTTGGGGCATAAATGGTCATTCGTAGAATTTCATGTTTGGTTGAACTAGTTTGGACTCTCGTAGTTGGGTGCCTGCGTCGCGCCCTATGGTAGTGGACTGCAGTGGCTGCAACTGAATAAAGAAGTGGTGTACAAGCTACTGAGTACAGAAGTGTCCTGCCCACTTGCTGGTGATTCTAAGGAGCGGTGTGTGGGTGTAGTTCGGGCATGTCTTTGCAAGCTCCTCTCGTCAAGTGATGACAACGCTGAATGGCACTGCGACACTGTGGTTTGTCCATTCTGTACTTCCATGGGGCACCACCGAACTTCCATAAACTCGCAGCAGCTCCCCGCGCTCGAAATGTTGTAGACTATGCCTGCATTGCAGCTCGAGCCGGAAATAGTGTGGGTGTGATTGAAGTGAGGTGTCAGGAGGGGTCGTGCTTCGCACGTGCTCATTTCCGTCTCTGTTTGCTGCCGAGGAAACATTACGGACCGGGATGCTGGCAGGGATATTTTCTACCCAGCTCGCGAGAGCAAGGGAGGTGCATCTTGGAAGCAGCATTGTGCTGAGTCAAGTCAGCTCTCGAGATAGGTCGCAGACCCGCATTGTCCAAGAAAGCAGGTGTGACACGCTGTTTGCCTTTGAATGTGTAGCAGCACTTGTCGTAGGAACCGGCCGAAGCTTTGGAAACGAAGGTGTCGGCTTTGCTGTTTCAAAGCTTTCATGACCCATGCTAGATAGGAAAATGATGAGCTTCCTCGTGACCTGTCGCTGCTGCCAAGGACTATGTGCTTCTCACCGTCCAGAACATGCAGTTCGAGCCTAGTGCCCAAGGCTATCTGCACATCTACAGCGGCTGTAGCAACCTCGGCTGCAGAGGATCCCCCCCCAATTAAATCTAGGTGTGGCTGGAAATCTTGCAGGCTTTTAGCCCCTCGGCATTCTCTATTAAAGCTTGGTGAAGTCGAGCTGAGGTGAGAATTGCCAGGACTGCTACGCAGGCGCTTTCGAGCGGGTTTAGTTGTGACAGGGGTCATTTTGGTTTCTACTTGGCACCAGAGACATGGATTCAGTGCTGAGCCATGCTACCCCTTGCGATGCAGAGCTTCAGGGCTTTCAGTGCAGGCTTAGGAGATCCATGCAAAGGTGTTGGACGTTTGCTGCAGGCACGGGGCAATCACTCCATCCAGTACGGCTGCCGAGTCAGTGTGGCAGCACCGAAACACAATCCGTGGCCGGGCAGAACGACTTGGCAGATTTGACACTCTCTCTATACCTCTGAGCCACGGTGCGAACTTGCGTGGAGAACCCCAGCAGTCTAAAGATCTGACACCTCGAAGTTCCTGAAAGGAAGTCCGAGCAAGAGTCGCCTCCTAGGAGTGTGGAGCCTTGTTCTGTGAAGGATGCAGGAGCCCAGGAGCCCTCGAGCTTGAAGCTCGCACGGGGGAGGGGGGGGGCACGTCTCGAGGCATAGGGCTGGCACAAAGGGGTTACTGGCCGAGCTGTTGGCCCTGAAATTGAGGATCCTCGTCCTCTCCTCGATTCCTTCGATGTTTTGGATACAAGCATTCCTCAAAGCCTTGCACCCAGGTTTGGGGTTTGCTTTACAATCCAGGCGATGGCCGGGCGCCCAGTGCTTCCCAGGCCTCATTGCCTTCAGGCTCCGAGCTTTCAGGGACGCAGGGCTTCGGGGCTTCGCAGTTTCTAGAGAGGTCTGAGGAACAGAGCTTCTGGGCCCTTTCTGAAGGCTTGGGTGATGACTTCCTAAGATCATGTACCCGAAGGGGTTGAAACGCAATTGTCCTAAGCACCGAAGAACACTGGAGATCGATTGGGATGCGTCGGGAATGCATTGGGACAACCGAAGAATTCTTTGGAAATCGGAGGTTGGTTGCGTTTGGTGTTTGCAGTTTTGAGCAGAGGAGGTTCTACCTGGCAAAGGCTCCTCCTCCTCCTCGAACAAGCGGGTTGGGCTTCCTGTCAAAAGGGGGGGCGATCTCAAAGGCTACGAGTGCCTGGGGTCCTCTAGTGCTGCTTCGAGGCTGATCGGACTGTCCGCACGTGCTCTGAGGTGAATACGACACAACGTTTAATTGCGTGGACTCCCTGGACAACTATTGGGAGCAGTATGGGAACAATGACTTGTTCGCCACCATCATGCGCGTTTCCATTGCCGGCCTTATAGTACCTGCGGCAGCACTTCAGCATGCCTCTGTGACAATCGCACGAATCTGCTCCTTATCGTTGTTGCTCCTCATCCAGCCACAGAATAGGAACGCTACCCGAAGAATCCTGACTCTAGAGACACGAAAGAACTGATCTTCGAGGTGCTTGTCGTCATAACCCTTGGCTCCTTCATCTACCTCCGGGTTTGCAAGAGGGAGATCCACCCGTCCTACGACATGGCATACAATAGTTCGAGCGTCCGGTCCACCCGAGGCCCAGTCGGAGCTTCCAAGAAGGGTTTGCAGGGTTCCAGGATTCGAAGAGGGTATTCAAGCTCATGAAGGGTTCTGTCTCCGGGGTTTTAGCGCACGTGGAGCTTTCGGGCACTGCAGGGTCACGCTCTAGAATTTGAGGACAAAGAGAAGCTGTCTGGTGAACAGGCGATCCTCGCAGTTTAGGAGAGAACGTTTTGGGTCATAATACAGGTCTATGGTATAGTTTAGTACGGTATGGTATGGTATAGTGTAGTGTAATATAATATGTGACTGAATCACGTCTGTCGCTACGGCAGTACTCTCGTCTTTG
The DNA here is from genome assembly GCA_905221635.1 of Symbiodinium sp. CCMP2456. NCBI lineage: Eukaryota > Dinophyceae > Suessiales > Symbiodiniaceae > Symbiodinium > Symbiodinium sp. CCMP2456. The sequence goes on from CAJNDV010010236.1 coordinate 5,886, forward strand.
ACTGAAGTTCATCGTCTTCTCATTGGCACCACAACGTCTACTTGCCTTTGATGCTTTCTGCTGTTACTGGTTTTGTCAGTGGGCGTGCTGTTACAACTTTGTAGCCACAGGGTCAGCCTGCAGATTATGCTATTGACGCTGCTGCCGATGCTGCCGACCATGCCTACATCCTTTGCGCATCCACCGGGTATTGATTATGAACTCACCAGACTGCAGAACAGTCGCCTTCGTCTATGGGGTACATCAGTTAGTGGCACCATGCGGCCTCTTGATCCTAGTAGTATGAGATATTGGTGATGAAAACAATGATATGGACTACGGCGGTTTCAACGAACGCCTTGGTGAATACAGTGCTGACAATGTGTATATTTGTATCTATATGTACATATTTATATACATGCATATATATATATATATACATGTCAAATACCGTGGTGAATGATGATGACGATGATGATGATGAAGATGATTAGAGCTGGCCACACACTCCCTGTCTCGCCGCCATATGCGTCAACACCAGTACCAGTATCACCGCCCCGAGCTGTTTTCAAGAGACTCATCCTGAAAAAGCAAGCCCTCAACCCAAGAAATGGCTCTTGCGGGCACAGGAGATGGCCTCGTGCAGGCTGCGATCACAAAGGAGCAGGTGGGCTAGGGTCTTTTCAGCAACCTGCCAAATCTGGGAGATACCCTCCGAATCCTAGGGCCGGCTACAGCATTGCGAACACCACGTACATCCGTGTGTCGTGCCATATGTCTTGAATGAACGGAGACCCTAAACCACAGACCGCGCCGGATGAACCTCGCCTGGAGTGTCCGAGTTGTGAGAGCGTAAACCATCGCGACAGTCAAAACTTGCAGAAGTCTTCGTTCTGGACTCAGCCGAGGCTTGCCGGTGGAGTCTAGCTGTTCTGCTTAGACCCCGAATCTCGCAGTCCCGTTAAGATATCATGTAGAGTAGAGAGAATGCGCTTCGAAATCCTGTGCCATAGCAAAGTACAAATTTTCTCATAGGCTCTGTCTGTCGGAATTTATGTGAAGATCATGGTGGGCTCTGCCTTGTGGCACTTACCTTGCACGAGTCCACAGGCCTCTAAGCCCGAAGCTCTAACCACGAACCCTAAACCCTAAAGTTCCGGGCAGTGAACTGTCTGACCCGCGCATCGACAGACCTCCCCTGGCGTAAACCCTTCCGGGCTTCGAGGTCGAAGCCGCTCTGCCGATCGTGAAGTTAGAAGAGGACATCTGGACTTTGGGATTCCGGGCTCCGAGGGTACAAAGAAAGTGGGATGTGAGGGCTCACGGGCACAGGTAGGCTGCCAACTTGGGCCTGCAGGATGACGATATGCATACCATAGTAAAGTATAGTATAGTACAGCATAGTACTTGTAAAGTATAGTCTGCCTAGTCTAGTATAGCAAAGTAAGGTTTAGTATAGTGTAGTCAGTATAGTATAGAGTATAATATAGTAGGAGCTCGCTGACCTAACCCGGTCAAGAACCGCAACTAAAGCAGTTGAAGGAAGCCAGAGCCGAGGGCTTAGGGTTTATAAGGGTTTAAGGTTTAGGGGTTGAGTAAAAAGTGTTTAGGGATTAACGCAAGCCTGTGCAAAAAAGGGATAAAGTCCAGCGACTGCCTCCCCAGCTGATTGGTAGAGTCTGGGTTCAAAAAGTGAATACCTCCGTTGGTCAACGGGAGACTAAGTGACGGCAGCTACAGCTCTCCTCCGTGACAGCAGCACTTGGGCGTTAGGCGCGAGTTGCAATACATTAATTAGTATATTGTGTTATACTGTAATACAGTAGGGTATAGTCTAGTATAGTATGGTACGGTATGTGATGGTATACTATGGTATATTACTATGGTATATGGCTATGAGTATGTTCTAGTGTTTTTCACATTATATTATCTTGCATTAGTTTATTTATCTTGTATTATTTTATTTATCTTGTATTATTTTATACGATGTAATATCATATTTCATTACTATTTTGTACTATAGTATATCATATTGCATTATGTCATATTTTATATGATTATGTTATATTGCATTATTTTCTATTCTGCGCTATCATATTGTATCATACTTTTGGTTATGATGAGAGTATACTTTGTATTACATTACAACCTAGTTCGGAAGTAGAATGCTGGCCTGCTGTAAGTTATGTTGTGCATGTGGTCCATCATGTGGTGCTGTAAAATCGAAAACTATGCTGATTACAGGCTGCAACCGTCGGTTGAAGCCGAACGAAGCATGCAAGTCTCTCATTTGCTGGGGAAAAGGCTTAGGGGCGCAGGTGTTGATGTCATTGCCAAACTCCCCCAGAACCCCAAACCCTAGGCCCGAGATCCCGTGACCACCAGGAGCAGACCTGCTCTGTATGCCTTGACACAGTGGGACCAGAGGATGACGCGCGGCGTCTTCAGTGCCAGCATGCGCCTGGGCCGGTAGCCGAAGCATCGGGTTATAGGGTTTTGGGGGCCAACAAAAGGTGAAGTCATGAGAGCTGAACCCCGGTGTGCTGAGAAATTCAGGCCATTGCAGAAGTCGTGACGTAAAAAGGGTATAATGACCTGGTCCCCAAGACTGGGTTCAAACAAATATCATCTGTCATCAGAGACCTGGCTACAAGAAAGGATTCAGGGTTTAGCGTATGGAGCTTGGCTGAAGGGATTCGGGGCTTAGTGCATTGCAGTCCCTGCTCAAAAAAGGGGATTTGAGGCAATAATTGTAGTTCTGAGAGTACTTGTCACTGTAGTGATACAGAGACTTAGAACAGCCCCTAGTAAGCATGATGATATCATCGCCGCTATGCATTCCTACAAGATCGGTAACAAGCATTTCCGTAATGACAGGTCAGTGTTGTCAAGACCATTCAGCCCAAAGCCATTATGCTGACGCTAGTGTTTGATTTCGATGTGTGCTGTCAATACCGCTAGCGTGCGACTGGTATGCTTACAATCACGATCAGAGGACCCCCGGGGGCTCGGGGGGTGCACCGAGATGTTCTATTGACTTTAGAGCGGCTTTCCCCAAAGCTTAGATCGAATGTGTTGCGAGGGTTTCGGGGATTGCTGGATATTTTGGATTGGAGACTTCTTTGGGAGCTGGTGTGTCTGATGCTAACGATTCTCTCTCTCCAACACTTCTCTGAGGCATTCCATGCCGAGTGCATCATGACTTGGTGTTGTCACCGCGGACAACACGTCATCGAGTGCCCCATGTGCAGACAGCGACATCAACCCACCAACGAGGCCATCGCAGTACACACATGGGCGTAAGAACTAGCAGTGAGCATTATTATTCCCTTATCGTCCCTATATAATAAGCATCGTATAATATACTCCCACGCCCTATTCTAATTTCTAACGCTCCCATACTAGGACGCTGTAAACATTATGGATTTTCGGCTGCCGGGGCTAGGAGTGCGAGTTTCGAAGCATGTGCGGGGCTGACATAGAGCCCTAGATTCCCCAGATGCCACGGCGCCGCGATCCCTCGTAGTATCATAAGGTGGAACCCCTTACTTGAAGAAGCTTCCGAAGCCTTAAACCCTAAACCCTAAACCCTACCGACATGGATCGCTTCTGGCTTTATCGAGAAAATCCGAAACCTGAACACCCTAACTGCCTGAGAGAGAAGAAGCAGCTGAGCACTGATCCAGCGCCTCTACACTTATGCACTTAGAGCCCCCAACGCCCTTAAACTCTAAAGACCTTCGTTTGAACACTAGACCCAAAAACTCAAAATTCCCTTTGTCCAAAAAACCTTCCCTGGAGGCCGATAGAACTCCGGGGCCGGCTCCGAATGTGGTTGGTGCCGCTGACAGAACTCGGAACCCTCTTTTTTTAGGAGGGCTATTGGGAGACCCAAAGAGCCCAGTCGCAAGGAGAGCCACATATCGGCCTTCAGGCTTTGGGCTTGAATGCTGGGGCCTAGGAGGCTTTGAGGGTTCCAAAGCTCAACCCCGGTTTCGCTTAGGATTGAGCATGGGTCGCGGGGAAGTGCGGCAACGTTGAAGTTTAGGTGGCCGGTACCTGCGCTGATTCAAAGTGCCCGAAGTGTTTGTCCTTTTAAGCTTTACAATGAGGATCCTCTTTCTCGAGCGTTTTTTGTTAGGGTCCCTTGATTCACTCCAGTTCGAGGCCCCCGCTATTGGAAGCAGCGCCGTCTGGGTCCTGGGGTTGTAAGTTATAGGGTGTGAACAATTACATAGTAATTACTGACCATGCAAAGGGCAAGGTATCTGAACAGCACCAAAAACTACCATAAGACTCGTCTGTAGTATAAGGATATTATAACAATATCAAAAATAGTTTCAATCATGATAGATTCTCTGGTCCCTCTGACCCGAGGTGTGAGTCACGAGGCCAACGATCTTGAGGCAGCAGAAGTCTGACCAGACTCTTTGTCTTTTTCCGACGATGCAGCGGTTTACAGTCCATTGTTTTTTCTAAGTCTTAAGTGAGAAACAGCGATCAGAAGAAGTACCGTTCAACGATGTAGGTTCCTACCTTTCGCTGCCTATGCGTCGTCTTTCCGCCTCCCTGCAATCTGCACACTGGATAGCAGATTGTGGCCTATACATGGGTCGCAATCGTCACGTCGTTCAAGTTCAACCCGCATGCAGTTCAGCTCATGCCATCTACCCCCTCCCTGAGACTATGCCCTACGATTGCACTGCTTTTTGCGACGTGGTTCGGGGAATCACCGGAAGTACGACTACGTTGGTCGCATGCTGCGAAGCAGCTGTCAGCATCAAAGTGGGGCCTCGCAAGGTTCCATAGGTGCTCTGATATCTTATACATAATATACAATATACAATATATATAATATGCACGTATACATGATGTCTTTTATTATATATATATATATTCTATTGTATTACTGATTTCTGTACATTGAAAGGTCTCTCTTTCAGTATCTTACCTTGCTGATAAAGACGGCTGCCCAGGGAACCTTCCTGCACTTCCACGTTTTCGGCCTCTGCTTTTCATGTGGATGCAAAGGTGCTTCACAGTGAAGCTGAATTTCGTCGTCCTACATGCTCGTTTTTAGGTAGCGAAGTATTTGACGCTAGAGCTGCTACGGTTACGAGCACATGGACGACTCGGTAGCCTTGCCACTGTTTTCATTATCACACATAAGCTGTTGTTGACGGGCCAGCCCGTCAAAAATGCGCTGAGATGGAGAAAGACGAGCTACGGAAACTTACCAATCGGCGACAATGGAGTGCAACCTGAAGAGAAAGCCGATTTTGCTTATTCGGACTCAGCGTTTGCACCTAATGCGTCTCAGCAGGCCTGAGGTCAGCCGAGATAGATGCGACGCCAGGTGCGGCGAACCTTGGAAACTGAAAAAACTGAGTCCTCTCAAAAAAATAACAATTGAGCTGCCCCGCCCTTCCACACCTGCAGCCATGTCATAGGATGTCTTTCGTCGCACCTGCTGCAAGTCATGACGAGGCCTCCAGTTCAGCAGTAGTGTAGGCTGCCTGCTCACGAACGCGGCACCAGTGTCTTCCTGCAAGGGAATGCTTATGCCTGCTGCAGAGGCGGCCTGACCTGGTCGTGAGCGCGCAGACCTTTTAAAGCCCAAATGAAAAAATTATGTGTGCTTTGTGCGACGGTGCTGTTGCTTCCTGCTATTCCGCTCTAGTCTGTCATCATCAACCCAAAGCAGGAATGATCGCATAGCGGTTGTCCGTACGTCCTTTCAGCCACTGTCGCTAAGTAGAGTGTGTCAGTGCTGGAGCGCGGCAGGCAGACTGTGGCATGGCGACTGGCTCGCCGACACGATGTTGTGAACGTCATGCAGTGACTGCAGTGATAATTTTTCAACCTTATCCCTGGCATGGTGATTCGTGCATCTGCACCGATTGAAATAGAGAAGGCATCGAAGTCAAGGAATTTATCGGAGCCGGAGACATCCCAGAGCATGTTTTGAAAAAGAACGAGCGTTGCACCCGGCAGCCCCGAGCAACACTCAGGTGTCGCCTCCGAGGTTTGGAAGGGGGGCCAGTAGCTCCGGAAGTTGAAAAAATAGCTTCGACTGCGCAGCTCTGGGTGAAGACTAGGCCTCAACCCTAAACTTTATCTAAACAATAAATCTCTAAACCCGCAAGACCGAAGCAACAATGAGGGGTTTGGCTTTCAGAGACCCCAGAGAAGGCCCGCAGCTTTCCGGCTTGAAGATGCCATGTTGTCGGCTCGTACAGCTCCATGGATGAGGAGCCGGGCTATGGGGTTTACGGGGTTCGGAGTCTGCCATTCTGGCACATCAGAGAGTTCCAGTTTCAAGAGAGGTTCTGAGTTTCTTCGAGGCTTTATGGGCTTTCCAGAGTAGCTGCAAGAGTTCAGCCTTCCTGGCCTACCCTGCAGGCTGGCTTCTGAGATATCTTTCTGAAGCTGCAGGGTGGATGGATAGCAGGGTGGGTAGGTGGGGGAGTGGGGTTCGCCCCAAGGCCCCTCGAAAGATGATGGTTGCGGTGATGGGGTGAGGCTGAGCATGGCTGTTGTGCCTGTTGCTGCAAGTATTGTCCGTTTTGTTACGACTTGTGGTTTCGGTAAGGACAGTTGCTATCGAATTGGTTTTCGGGGCTTTGGGGTCCCAAACGGCTTAGAGTCACGGGCCCTGAAGCGGCACGGCCCATGGTTGCAGGAGTGGACGCATGCAGAGGCGGAGAGGGAACAGGCGGATCTGAAATGAAACTCAGGAAGCCCTAAAGAAGGGTGAGAGCTCAGATTCCCAACCACAGGCCGACAGGTCTGACTGCAAAGTTTCTGAAATCCATGGCTGGTTATGTCGTTTGTTGTTGTAGAGACGCGAAGCCTGACAGAGTGTCCTCTTCAACGTGCCGGTGAGGTGTCACTGAGGGCGCAGGTCACGCTTCTGAAGCAGCCGTGTGCTCGGACATGTGTACTAAATAGATACATGGTAGATTAGATGCATGGATAGATCTCTCTCTCTCTCTCTTTGTCTCTTTCTGTCTCTGTCTCTGTCTCTCTGGCTGTCTCTCTCGCTCTCTCTCTCTCTCTCTCTCTGTGCAATTGAAAAAACGATTGAAGCGGTGGTCATAATAATACGAATAATGACGATACGATCGCGAGTCAAACGTTCGATGTTTATCATGTTGAGTGTGGATGCTGGCGACGAACGCTCACTAAGCTCAGGGGCACGATTGATTGCCTCCGAGGCCCGCCGCAATGGCCCACTGCCAGCAACACCTTCGAGCAAATCTCACAACACCCCGCAAAAAGGGCAACGGCCTAGAAAACCACTTGAGTTGCAACGAACGAGTTTCGGCCTACGTCCTACGTGCGATGATGTACCACGAGCGCCAGCACTAGGACGGTTCTTGTGGCCTCCATGGGCTCCATCCACACCTGCTGCTGCAGCCGCCTCATAGACAGAGCCTTCCTGTTCCAGCTGCAACTGCGACCACATCATCATCATCATCGCCACATGAGTTGGGATGGTGCAATGCGCACTTATGTGCGACAGAGTCTGGCACTCCGGGTGTCTTCGGCCGTGACGGTCAAGCAAGCACATTCAAGAACCCCTTGCTTGAGTCTGAGTGCTTCACATCAACGAACTGCGAACCTCACCATCTGCTCTGGCTCTACAACTCTCCGAGAGAAGGTGCCGAAATCTGGACAAAAAGAGCTGCACATTCCCAGGTCTCAGGCCGCAGCCCAGGCCGAGATCTCCAAACTGCGGCGGGAGCTCGCGCAGAGGACCAATGTTGTTTGAAGACAGTGCATCGTACCGTGTCTTTCCCGCAGCCATTAACATTAGTGGTTTTGGTGTAAGGGCAGGTTCAGAAGCCCCGAGAAGGAGTAGCAGGAAAAAGGACAAGAAGTAGTGGCCCTTATCCTGGTGGTGGAGGTGATGCTGGTGCTGGTGCTGGTGCTGGTGCTGGTGCTGGTGCTGGTGCTGGTGGTGGTGGTGGTGGTGGTGGTGGTGGTAGTGGTACTTGCAGTCGCCGTCGTCGTCGTCGTCGCCGTAAGTAGTATAGTCGTAGTGGTAGCCGTCGTTGTCGTCGACGATGACGACGACGATACCACTGCGACTATGACGACAACGACCACTGCTCACTTCTGCTGCTGCTAATTCAAGACGGCGTAGCAGCGCCGGTGCTGGTGGTGCTGGTGGTGGGCGGTGAGGTCTTTGTGAGCGTGTGGTCGTTCGGTCGTGGAAATGATGCTTTTGGATTTGGTTTCCTCGCATGATCTTGTTTCGTACTGGCACCATCACTTTAAGGATTCATAAACCGTATCTGACTTTCGGAATACCCAGCAAAGAACCAGCAGTTGCAGACTGAAGGCCGAAATGACAAGCATGCATGTAACTGTGCTTGTGATTCCAGCGACACCCTGCCAGGAGTTCGAGCATAGTTCCCCACATCTTTAATTTCGCCAGCCGACAACGACCAGAGTCATATTATGCAGCCCGGCGGGGAGCAGTTGGTTCGGCATTAATTATCATTACTAAAGATTGCGAGACCAGTCCATGAACTTGACTACGGTGCCCACGCTGCCGGCGTTTGAACGTAACCAGCACACAACAGGATATTCTTTGCAGGGTCCTTGTTTCAGTAGTACACTTCAGACCACTTATGAAGCTGCTCAGCTTGTCCACCTTAGAGACCTAGGCGGCAACCCTGAAGAAATGGGTTCAAGCAGGAAAAATTTCCAAGGAAACTGCAATCTTGATAACTACACTCGTTCAGTTTAAAGGACTGGCATACGGGTAAGAGCAGTCTATTACGAATGTAGACAGGAAGATGCAGAGATAACGTACGATGCTTACTCCCACATGTGCTTTCAGACATGTGTGCTTTCCCTTATGCGTTTGCAGATCTATGCCTGTGTACACAGGCCTCGTCTCGTATGCCGACAAGGCCGCACACCTGCTCATACACCGATCCGCAGATAACTCACCCACCTGCCAACCCAACGGACCCGACACGCGCTCACTCACACAGCCACTCACTCCCCCTCCCTGCCTCTCTCTCTCTCTCTCTCTCGCTCTCTGTCTCTCTCTCGCTCTCTCCCTCCCTCCCTTGTCTTCTTTGTCCTGTTCGTAGGCCGCAAGCCCAGCCCAAGGAGGCTTCTTTGCGGGCAAATTTTCAACCAAGCTCTTCCCACACAGCTGCGGCTGAAGCAGTGCCACCTGCAGCCTACAGAAAAGCACCGAATTACATGGCAAAAGCCTGCACATCAGATCACACCCTAAGTCTTCTGCTCTCAGGTGGGGGATGCGAAAGACCCGGACACGGAACGCAGCGCTTACAGCGACCAGAGTTCCGTGTCCAGTGCTCCGTCAAACATTGAGTCTGATGTGTGGTTTGGGGTTGAGGGCCGAGGTTAGTGGCTTCAGACTCTGAAATCGGAAAGATTCCACTTCAACCTGTGGGCCATGGGGTTACAAAGGTTGCAACATGCCACGAAGGATTCACGGCGGAGGTCGTGTAGGCGCTGATGGGTTTTGGGGCTTAGGTTCCTTCCTACCAGAAATCTGTGGAGCTTCATAGGGTTTAGAGTCCATTAAGCTTTAAACTTTTTGGCTTTGAGTTTTTAGGGGCATGTTTAGGCTGGAGCATGGTCAAGACCTCCCTGTCAACATAGGCTGGCCCAAATTATCGGAGGTACAGGTGCCTGTACGTGAAAGCTTCTTTCATACATCGTCTTGGAGCCTCCGCATGTTTCATAGCTCACTTGCTGGGGTCGAATCAGGTGATGGGCACAGGGACGACTCTCCAAGAGGTTGCGCTGCAGATGCCTCTCGGCACAAGATCCGAGGTCGGTTTTCGAGAATCGGATCCGTGCTTCAACTGAGTTTTAAATTGTCCAGGCATGGTGTGTAACACGAACAAGTCGCCGGTGTTTCCGTGCACCACCTCCAACACTCGATCGCAGGAGGGAGAGAGGGAGAGATGGAGAGAGAGAGAGAGTAAGAGAATGAGAGGCGCAAAAAGGACGCGTCCTTCTTGCGCGATCAATGCCTCTTTGGAGTTTGCCCGCATCGTTTTTTGGCTCCCGCAACAGTCGGGGGCGCACAGGCGCACGGTGTAAGGGGCAACCGCTGCACCACAACCCCGGCGAAAGAAAGAATGAGAGGCGCTGACAAATTATGCTTGGTGTTGCCTCAAGGGCTAGCACCTGCGCTGCAGTCTACGACAAACTCCCATCGTCATCAACATCACGTCTTCATCATGTCTATCATCGCCGCGTGTCCCTCCAAAATGGCTACGGCTCAAGCCTGGCGATTGATATAAAGGCCCAGTGTACAGTGCTGCTCTTAATTTGACACGGCATTCATCATGGGGACCGGTCCTGTGTTGTTGCTCCTGGCGGCCTCCTTACAGGCGGCCCTCGGCGCAGAGAACATCACAAACGACACAGTGGATGCGATTATGAGTGCCGCAGACACGATGAACATCAACACGAACTCTGAAGGGGATCTGGACACCTTCCTCTCCGCGATTTTCTTGAACAGCATGATCGCTGCAGGATGCATTCTTGCGTTCAGCATCCTCCGCATCAACTTCCCCATCGTGTACTCGCATCTACAGCCGGAAAGCAACAAGGCCCTCGCTGGTGAGCCCAGCGAGCCCAGCGAGCCCGGCGTGCGGACTTTGCAAAGCCGGGCTTGGGGGCTGAAGGCCAAGCTTTGCGACTGGGTGGGCTACAGCATCAACACCAGCATCGAGGACGCTGTGGATAGGGCTGGTCTGGATGCCGCCCTGTTGCGCGAGTACACTTGGCTCGCAGCTCGTGTGCTGGGCAGCATTGGGATTCCCATGTGCCTCATCGCGATCCCTATCACAAAGACACTCGGGGGCAATGGAGATGTGGACAAGCTCAGCCGCATCGAAATGGCCGCCGTGCAAGACAATCATGCCTGGCTTTTCTACGCGCACGCCGTGGTGGTTTGGCTAGTCTGCTTCGTGGTGCACTACTGGCTCTTCAGTGCACAGGCCAAGTTTCTTGACCTTCGGGTCAAGTGGCTCACAAATCTGCCTGCTCCGCGATCAACGACGGTGATGGTCGAAGACATCCCAAAGGAATGGAGGTCCGATGCCAAGCTCAAGCAGTTTTTCAGTAAGATCTTCTCCCCGGAAGATGTCCGCGAAGCCCACGTGGTGCAGCACGCGGATGCTCTGGCCAAAACGGTTTCAAAGAGAGAGCAGCTGCTGGCTGTAAAGCGCCAAGCAGAAGCCACTATGGAGAAGACCGGCAAGGAGGAAATGATCCGGCCAACCTGCTGCAGTTCGAAGGTGGATGCTTTGGAGTATGCAAACGACGGCCTGCAGGGAATGGACGAAGACATCGTCGAGCTGCTTCACAAAATGAGGGACAGTCAGGAAAAGGACCCGGCAGCGACCGGCGCCCACTGCGGCTTTGTGACGTTCACAGGCCGGCGTTTTGCCGAGCTGGCGCAGAGTCTTCAAATCCATGCCGACAGAAACCAATGGCAGGTCTCTGCTGCCCCGCCGGCAGATGATCTTCGGTGGTCGGACCTGCGAGGAAGCCGGGAGATGAACAACGCAAAGCGCCTGGTGGGATGCCTTTGCGTGGCGGGCTTGTACATCGGCTTCATGCCTATCACTCTCGCAATCACGGTGTTCGCCAAGCATCTCGATGTAGGACCATTCCAGCCTCTGTGGAATGCCTTTGCACCCACTCTTGGTCTCACCATCTTCCTGTCCTTGCTGCCTTCTGTGATGATGGCTATCTTCCGGGCATTTTTTGTTCTCAAGGCGGAGTCGTTCGCACAGCACAAGCTGCAGTTTTGGTTCTTCGTCTTCCAACTGATCTTCGTGGTGCTTGTCACAACGGTGGGCAACTCCATCCTGAACAAGTTTACGACCCTGGTCGAGGATCCTACTTCCATCTTCACCGTCCTGGGTGAGAGCGTGCCGAATGTCACCCACTACTACATGACGTACCTCGTCCTCCAGTGGAGTGCGCACGCCATGGAGATGCTTCGGTACATGAACTTGATCAAGTTCCAGTTCTTCAAGGTGCTTTTCACTCCGGAGGAAGCGAAGAACCTGTCTGAGCCAGAGAACCAGGACAGCTTCGGATTCGGTGCTCGCAGTGTCAACCTTTCCATCAACGTGGTGTTGGGCATCCTCTTTTGTAGCATTTCACCATTAATGCCAGTGCTAGCCATGATCGATTGCTTGCTTGCTCGGCTCATCTATGGGTACCTCGTCATCTACACGGAGACCAAGAAGCCCGATCTGGGTGGCGCGTTCTGGGTAACGCAGCTTGGCCATATGCATTTGGCTTTGGTGCTCTACGTGATCCTCATGGTGGGTGTCCTCCAGCTTCGATCAGATGAGTCGGCACCAGGAATCATCGCCGCATGCAGCCTGGTGTTTGTGCTATGGTCTTTCATCCGTTTCCGGCAGCAGTTCAGGTGGCAAAGGCTTCCTTTCAAGGAGGTGGCCTTTGTCGCAGAAGAGAGCCTTGACCAGCAGAAGGACGAGGGTCGAGGAGAGGGAGAGTTGTCGGCCAAGTGCTATGTACAACCCGAACTCCGCGCTGCAGAAAGCCTGGAAGTTGAAGCGACATTGCCCTGAGGGTTCATGGTGTAAAGATGTGTTGGCTGTCACATGGCGGCTTCGGAAAACGAGGGTTGCCGAGCATGGCTCTAAATCTTAGTAGATTCATGAAAAGCCGGATCTTTATCACTACGGCCCCTGAGAGACCCTTGCTGTAAGAAGCCCCCTACATCTGCATCTGTCGCGGAAAACTAGAGGCCGCGAATTCGCACGTGTCAAATACTAGCTGCAAGGTTGAGCCTGTATCTGTATCTCTTGCCTGAATTCGACTCTGCAACACATGATTGCAGCGTTGTGTGATTATTTCTGGCTGGATCCGACATCCCACGGCCATCTGCTGCGTTACTTGATGAAGCAGTCGACCACATCTCGAATTCCAAAGTCTCTCCAAGTGGATGTGCGACGAACCGCAGCACGTGGCCCGGGTCCACAACAGCAGCCACCGCAACGAAGGAAGGTTGGTTTGGGTTTCAGGGTTGTGGCTTTATTATGGAAGCTTGAAGAACGATGTGGCCCTTTAAACGGTTGGAAAGTGGACTAACAGCCTACCATTCCTCCGTGGCAGGTGCATTTCAGGTTCCAGCTCTTTAGGAATTTAGGAGTCTTGTGATTCGACTTGCCCTGGCAGTTCTCTACTACGAAGGGCTGCTCACCGGGCTGTCGGGAACGCCGGTCAACAAAGGTTGCACTATGCAAGCACACCCTGTGACCATCAGAGCGGAAAAAGTGGCCTTGTGGACGTACTAGCTGCATTGCGTCTCTGAGGCTTTAGAAGCACGTAGAAGGCTGACAAGTATTACATCTCTTCATGGTCGGGGTTTGTGTCGTGTTCAAGCCAGCCTCGCCGATTTTCGATCAATCGCGTGCCTCGCCTGCATTGCCCGAGTCGCGTGTCGAGTGGGAAGCCATAATGCGTCGTGGGACCTGTATCGCTACAGACCTTGCCGGGCTAGTCCGAGTGTGAGTGCCAAAATCCCGGAAACCCGAGCTCCACCCGACGCAACCTCCGGCCCAGGTTCCCACCGCCGACTCGATAGGCTGCGTGGTCACTTTTTTTTTGTGTGTGGTATGGGGGTTTCGTAAATGAAGGGCTTTAGGGTTTTGGAATGTTTAGGATATGATGGTCGTTTCTCAGACTTAAGGATTTAGGGTTCGGCGTTTCTGAAAATTAGTGTGCGTTTGAAAAAGGATCCTACTAGTTGGGGTCCATGTACTGCCATGCGTGGTTTCGGGTTTCGGACGAGGGACCTTAAATCGCAGGATGATTCTCGGAGTTGCAGCCCTGGGAGAGCGCTGCCAGCCTCCAGAAGTTACTTGAGTCCGGAGAACTGAAGCTTGTTTAGCTCTCCCTCCGTCTATGTACCTATGTATATGTGCATGTACATGTAGAAACGGATTTATGATTTATGCGTGGATGGATGTGTCGATGTATGTATGTATTTTTGTACCTATGTATGGCCAGGTATTTAGGTTCTCCCCGAGCATCTCATGTCCACAGCATTTGGGCAAGCTGTGACAGCCTAGAGCGCCTCCCGTTGATTTGGCGAGCCATGTCTGTCACGTGCACAGAGACTTTGCCCACTCACTGCAGAGGGCCCTTCAACTCCACAGGTAGCTCTCCTCAACACCACATTGTCCTGAGGAGCGCTGGAGATTCTCAAAAGGCACCTGGAGTGCCACTTGAGGAGCGGATGGCTCCGTTTCCATCCCTCTGCCTCGTGATGTATTCCGGGTTCTTGTCACCTTTGGCCTTGGCCATTGTGGTGCCGACGGCCCACGAGTATTCCAAAAAACTCGGGGCAGGGGAGATGTTCAGTGGACTTGTCATTGCTTTGACGCCTCTTCTGCAGGGCTTGATCGGGGTCCCTCTCAACCGCTGGATGTTGAAAGTAGCTACCATGAAGACCGTGACTATACTCATGGCTGCGCACATGGTGTTGGGACACATCATCTACTCCCTTGCCGGGCTCATGCACTCGCCGCTGGCGGTTCTTGTCGCGCGCTCCGTCATTGGCATTTGTCAGTTTCAGCTGTGTGCGCCCATCTACATCGCAGACGCTGTGGGTGTCAAGAGGCGGACTCCGGTGTTGTTTGTGTATTCTGCAGTGACTGCCGCGGCACTGGCGGCGGCTCCAGCTGTTTGCGGTTTGCTGGAAATCTTCCTGCGTGAGCTGCAGATTCAGAATGTCGTGCTGGACTCAGACACAGCCCCCGGATGGTTCATGGCGATTGCCTACTTCTTGTACTTGTTGAAGGTGGTCTTCTTTTTCGAGAACCCGCAAGACTTGCCTTCACAGGAAACCCTCCCTTGGACTCAAGAATCTCCGGCTGAGAAGCAAGAACCATTGTGGACGACAGGCTTAATTGTATGCCTGTTGGCGGGTTTTGCAAGCACTATGACAACCGTTGGATGCATGGTCTACTTCACCCAACTGTCGCAGCAGACTTGGCACTGGAGCTTAGTGCGGAGTTCATGGGCTCTTGCAGGGCTGATGGCGGTCGTGTGTGTGCTGTCACTGGGGAGCAGCCGGATTGTGAAACTCTTGGACGACAAAAATGGGCTCCATTTAAGCACACTTTCGACTGCCATCCTTTCCGTGCTCGCGTTCCAGTTCATGCCAAACTGGTCCGCTGCAACGATCACACTGACATTCGCTGGTTTGCTATCCCTCCTGACCGCAAGCAGTTTTGTCAAGAACTATGCGTATGCGCTGACGTCGAAGATCGTAGCACCGCAAGTGAAGAATCGAGCCGCATCGTGGCTCATGCTGGCGCTGACCTTGGGTCGAGGTGTCGGTGCACAAGTTGGAGTGTGTTTTGCTCCGGCTTCCTTCGCATGCACCATGCTAGGCACATACCTCTTGCTGTTCGTTCTGGTTTCTGTCTTCCGATCTCGAATGATGCAGCATGCTATGGCCGTCTAGGGCTCTCGCATCGGGCCCTGAAAGCTCTTCTTCTGTCATTGTAAAGAACCCGGCAGTACAGTATGTTTCCTGGCCACCACTGAATATCGGCGGAGGATAACCTGGACTTGTGTGGCCAAGGTGGCATTTCAGCTCCATGCAGGTGAGGGGCCTGCCTCCTAATTTAAGGCAGAGGATTGTATAGTGCTCATGCAGAGTCATAGCCAGAAGTTGTAGAGATGCTGGCTTGCATGGTATCCTGAATCGGGATATTTGGACATTCTGAGAGTTGCCAGGAACGTTGAAGACATGATGCGATTTCTGCCGGGGCATCGTTTCCATGAGTACTTCGTGTCTGCAAAACAACCATTAGCTGAATTGCCATGAAAGAATGATTACTGCATATGCTACTTGCAATGCCGAAGATTGTGATCGCAGAGTAGCACCTTTAATGGTCTTAGGCATTGGCCCCGTTGAACCCCATGCCCACAGAACCCGGTGGTCGACTCCAAGCATCAGCTGCCGAAAACTGCAAGGACGAAACACAGAGTCTTCAATGTCTTCAGAGCTCCCAGAACGTGGAATTACGGGGCTGTCAAGAGATGCGTAGGTCGCGTGAGTAACGTGCAGGCGCTTCGGATTGGCTGGCCTTCGACATGGATGGGCCCTCAGCCCGCAGGGGTCCATCTTCGAAGAGTAGTTCCGCGATGACGACAGCTCAGCGGCTCCTCATCCCAGCAAAAAAAACCCTGCAGACCCACTGAACCTTCGGACAAGGTGGCGACGCTTGTTGCCGGACCCGGTGTAGGGCGCATCGGCGTAGGCTTCCTCAACCTGCCGCCGGTGCCTTTAGTGGTGAAGAGGGCCAGCAGCCCAGCTTCGTGTAGGAGGGTGCAGAGGTTTGAGGCTTCGTGAAATACATGCCAGAAACACTCTTAACACGAAGTCGACCTTTTTGGGCTGCTGCGCATGAAGTAGTCGTCCAGTGATCCAGGGCTATAAACGCATGACCTGCTCTGAGAGCTCAAAGCTTTCGCCAGGTCACCAGAGGCTCCTGGGCGGAGAAGCAAGGTCCGCCCTTGAGGTTAGGGTTTAGGGTTTAGGGTTTAAGGGAACCCTAAACCCCTGCTCTGTTCTTCGGAGCCTGAAGCCTCTGCATTTCCCATGCGAATGCCGCAGCAAGCATCCAATGGGCTGCGCAACATGCCACAGGCTAAGTGAAGGCTTCGATCAATGAGTCAAGCAAGATGGTCCCGCGATGTCATTACTTTGATCTGCCAGTAAACATATTATAGGGGAAAAACTAGTTTTTCCCCTATAATATGTTTAGTAATTGCTCTGCCAGTCTTGAAGCAGTCGAAGTTACGCAGTTGCCATCTCGTGGTCCGGTGTCAGTTTGAGGACTGAGGAATGCCAGGCGAGTCATATCGCAGATATTCCGTTTGTTGTTTCTCTGAATGGGCGGCCAAGGACACAAAATCCTTGCTACACGAATTAAGATTAAGATGACACTGTCAACGCTTGTAAACCATGAGTGAAGGAGCATATATGCGAGCCTAGACCGTTTCATGATTGCTCCGGTGGAAAGGGGGGCTAAAGGACAGCAACGAGCACAATAATCATTCGTGCGTGGGTGGATCAGAGGTGTGTTTGGGGTCGTGTTGCCTATTCCAAGAGTTCAGGGTACATTGTTTTTACACAGGAACAATATCACCCTGTAACTATCAAGGCCCCTGTTCCAACTCTGTTGGTAACCTCTTTAAAGGGAAACTCCTTGTTGTAATCACTAAGGCCTCTATACTGGACCCTGTAATCAATCCCTACATAGCCTTACAGAACCCTTGTGCACCCGCTTCAAGAACCCTATACAATATCTGTACGTTAGAGGCATCCGCTGTGGCGACGAATTCATGCAACTTCGCCGCAGTCTTTCAATCGGACCTGTAGGGATTGGGATTTGGGGATGTTCAGGGCTTACAGACTAGGGTTTAATTCAGTGTTTAGGGGCTTGGGGTTCGGGATTCAGGCGTCAAGGGTAGGGTTGACATCTCAATAGCAGCAAGAGCGTAGAAAAACAAGTATGTAAAGAACACATCGCGACAGCAAGACAACATGAAAGACACTTGTCACAGCAGAAGAAGAACGCGAAGAACAACACAGATTGGTAGCTTAGCAGTGGCTAAAACAACAAGACTGAGACTGCTAGTAGACATTACTTGAATAGTATCCCTAGTAACGATAGATAAGAAGAGTGCTAGCGACAAGAAAAGTCTCATACGAACAATACAGCCATAACAGGTAAAACCGCAATAGCTGGCACACCCACGACCATGACAAACGTAACTGTACTGGCCAGGAGCTGAAAACATACAAGACTGCTAACTAGGCCTGGGATGTCCTACGGTTACCAGCACTACCAACTCTCAAAGAAAACAACTTGGGAGGAACAAGACCAAAACAGAGGTAGCAGGAACAGAGGCGAAGCCCTGAAGCCTAAAGTCGAAATCTAACCAGCTAAGAGCAGGTCCGTGGACCATCGGAGGTCTCGTGCCTTCACATCCTCGGAGTTTGTGCAAGCGATGAAGAAGCGGCCTTTGGTGATCAAGTGGGCTCCTCACTTTCTTCGGGTTCGCGGTTTAGGGATTGAGGTTTAGGGTTTGGGCTTTGGGAGCATGGGGGCTTCTGCTGCCTTACGTTTAGGCGCAGAGAGGTCCAGGTTGCGGTTCAGGATCCTGGTCCGATTTACTGTCCAGTTCATTCCAGTTCCAGTACATCTGAGTCTACATGTATATATATTTTTTGCTACAATTTCAATTCTTTATTTTTTTTTGAAATAATGTCAGTTATGAGTGTCGGGGCCTAGGATTCATTCTAAAGCTTGGGATCCGGAATCTTTGACCTCCTGAGCCCTGAACTTCACAAGAAGGGGGCGGGGAAAGTGCACCTGTCGGGTTTTTTTGGGGCAACTGCCGGATGCAACCTGCCCTGAACTAAACCCTAAACCCTAAATCTGCCCTGAACTAAACCCTAAGCCTTAAATCTGCCCTGAACTAAACCCTAAGCCCTAAATGAGGGTTTAGGGCTTTAGGGATTTCTCCGGCTCGAACAGGTTGAGACGGACGGTGCGCAAGGAGGGAGCCGAGGCGCGCCGGGAATGACAGGCCGCCCCTCCCAAAAGCGGGCTGTTTGTTTCATATGAGAAAAGGGTTAAAAAGGTACTATTCGGATATTATTTATAAGATATACTCCATGGAATAAGGGTGCTGTATAGTTGGTGGAGCGTCGAAACTTCGGATTAGCAGTGGCTTCCACAGATTGATAACTGCAGGGGTTGTCGCGTTTGGGCTGTGCACCCTTCTTGAGAACAGAGCCTTGAGCCTTGCTCTACCCATAGGCCCCATAGTGGTTCCTTTGTGTGGCTTATATTGCGGATCCTATTAGGTAATCCCAAAAAGGAACTACTATAGGGCCTATGGGTAGGACTTTAGGCTCCCCTCTGGTATTTTTTTATTATATGACACTCACATTTGGGCCTTGTTCGTCAGGTCCCCGTCCTGCCGCAGTTGGCAAGCTTCGGTGCGGAGGCGGTTTGTCTCTGGGAGTCCTCGAAGGGAATCGCCTTGGCGAGGAGATTGAAACTGGGAGAGTCCTGCAGGCTTTTAGGAATCACGGTTATAATACGTCGGTTCGGTCGGTTTGCGATTGTTCGCGATTGTATGCGGTACAGTCCTGCCAGTTATTGCTGTTGCTGTTTGCGGTGCGCTGCGGTTCGATACCAGCCACACCCCCTTCCAGCCGCCCTGCCACCAGCAGCCAAGCCCCCGTTTCCAGCCCACACGCCTCCACCTCCATCCATCTTCCATCCAGCTCCTTCCTGCTCAACTTTGCCTGCTCTCTGTGCCCCTGCAATCCTGTTGGCCTGAGCCGACTCGGCTATTCTGGCAGCCTAGCCGACATCTGCCGAGGCGCCGGACGCCCAGAGTACAGACCAGGAGGAAGAGGAAGAAGAGGACTGGAGCATGGTGCAGCACGAAGTAGGAAAGCATCAGGGTTTAGCGATGTTTCTCGGTGTCGTATGTCTCTCCCCATGACAGCAAAGAGCTCATCATCCGCCCCTTGCAAGGGCGATCGATCACGCGTTCAAGTTCAAGATCCTCTTGATTTTACCGGGATTGGTAAAATGGGAGTTGCGTGCTTTTTTGAGGAGGATGAGGAAGAGGACGAAGCAGAAGACATGTGTCCAGCCAGGGCCCCGAGAGGAACGTTTCGGGGTCAGGGGCTGACCCTTTTTCGCAGGCGGCTTGTTCTTGCGACCTTCAGGCATGAGGCAAGCGATCCTGTTCGGATTACCAAAAATCTTCTGAATGCCGGCCTGTACATGCCTGGAGCCTTGTCAGATGACTATACCACATCCCGGGCTACCATGGACTCAACGGGGCAAGGTCCAAAGCCTCTTTACGTTTGCAAGCCCTGACGCCCTGAACAAAACACTTGAAGAGACTTCCGCAAAGCTCAAATAGCCTTTTGTCTAATTGGGGTGGGAAAAATTATCCCCGAAACTATTGAGTTTTCGACTCTCGTGATTACCTGTGATCTGAGGAGAAAGCTCAAGAGGTGAGCAACGCCTCGTCATGGGGTAAAGAGAGCAGCATCCGCGGTGGTAAGGTTCTGGGTGGAATCATGGGAGCGAGTTTGTTTCGGGGGCATGCAGGCTTTGTGCATTCAGATCATGGATTGGGGTCGCATCTTGTTTTGACACTTGCCACCAGGCTCGCTTGTCGGATCTGCGCCAATAGCAGCACGAAGAACCATTTGACATTCGTGCCATACCTGCCAGGTGGCAGAGAAGCTAGCCAAGGAGGCCTTGAAAGCAAGTTCTATCATGGTGAGGGTCATGCCGATGAATGTCGCTCAGCCTTTTTTTTTTTTCTGTTTTTTTGTTCGACAGTGGCTTCCGACGTGTCAGGTGGAGGCCAATGCGAAGAAGGACGCGGAGCGGCGGAGTCTCTCCAAGAAGCCCCAGGCCGAGGCCCTGAGCTCCAGGCGGCTCAGTGCACCGGGCGGGCAGCGGCTCAAAGGGATGGAGAAGCTGGGCTTCTCTTGAGGAACGATTATTATTACTATTATTACTACTACGATGATTATCGTTACTATTACTATGACTATTATTATTATGATCATGAATAATTTGGGTTTAGATACCAGGAGCAGAGAGTAGTAAGACAAGGGTAGTCAGAATAGAGGTGGAATCACTGTTCATGGTACTTCATGATGGTAGTCGGCCATTGGGGATGTATAGTAACTATAAGAGTCTTCGTTTAGTGTGGTAAGTTAAAGTGTACGAGCCCAGGAAGCGGCTCTCACTGCCATCCTTCCAAGACGATCGCTTGGGAGACGATACTTGGACCAAGTTCCCTGGGGCACCTCGATTAGGGAATAAATTAGGGTTTGGGTTGAGGGAGAAGAGGGGTACACTTGGCTCCTCGAAAACATCGGATGTTCTCGGATTTCTGGGATTCAGGATTTCTGAGTCTCTCCCAAAAGAAGGGGGTTCGGGATTTGGGGGAATAGGTAGGGGCATGTACAGGGTATAAGTGTGCCAGCCTCAGAGCTGATGGGCAAAAAGAGTTAGGTTTGCGTCATGCCACGGTAGCCAGACAGAGCTCTTGGCTTTGTATGACCCTAACCCTCCAGGTACCTACTATATAGGGCCCTAGGGGCTCTAGTACCCTATATAGTTGGTACCTGGGGGATTCAGGTGACTTCTGATTTCTCACCGGCCTCCGCTGTGCACGGTTCTGAAGCACACCTTGTCGAAGTGAAACCGCAGATCCCAAACCCCTCAAAGCCCAGACTCTAAACTGCAGGAGTCGACTAATTGCAGTTGGAAAGGGGCCCCCTCAAAAAAAAAAAGGAGACGGACCAACCGGACGAAGAGGCAGGCGAGCAGGAGATCTCCAGAAAGGGTGGTTTCTTCACCAGCGGTGCTCGTGATATGCATCCGAGTCCTAGCCTAGCACTTAGGGTCTTTATAGTAGGGTCGCTCATGTTTCTTAAAGTTTTAACTTTGCAGATGTCGTTGTCCAGGGAAGGCTCTTTTTTGGTGCAGGTGTTGGGTCAGAGTTTGCCCGGCATCTTCTTGGTTCGTAGTATTAGCGGGGCGAAGCAGTAAACTTCCAAATCCTTTATCCCTCCTCTTCTCTCCTTCAACTCTACTCGATGTTGACACGGCTCTCAAGACTCGATGAGCATCGTCGAATCCTTTCGGTACCAGGCCCCTTCAGCATTGGGAACCCTGCTGCGAGGAGCGGAGTTCCAAGGAAAGCCGAAGTGAACATGAGGACTCTTGGGTTCAGGGCCTATCGGGTTTTGGGGCTTCCCATGCCGACAAAAAAGGGGTGTTCCAGGGTTCCGATGAGGTGTGCCGAAGCTAAGGGGCGGGTTGCTTTGTTTCCGCCCGACCGTCCCAACCCAACAGCCCAAATGTCCGAGCAAGAGCCCTGAAAGCCACCTGAGGAGGAGGAAGGCAACATGAGCTGCAGTACAGCCCTCATCGACTCGAGTGCGGCACTCAATACGATATGCATGGGAGGTTTGATTCCGTACTTCGGTACCTGTAAGTGCTACCTGACCTGTGCTTCCGGTGCATTCATCACGAGAAGGACACTCGAAGCATGGACCCCTGGCACGATGCCTCCTCATGGGAGCTGCCCAACTCTGGCCCCGACCAGCGAAGGTACGAGCATCGAATCCACTCCCACGATGGATGCAGCCCAGAGCACCGGTCTGAGACTTTAGCAAGTTTTGCACAAGCTTGAGGGTTCAAGCAGGGGGTGTGGAGAGGGCTGCTACTACTACTACTACTACTACTACTACTGCTACTCCTACTACTACTACTACTACTACTACTACTACTACTACTCCTTTGCAGCACCTCTATTCTAGACAGCTTTCCCGCTCTCCTACCTGTGGTTGAGCAGCTTCTTCCCAGCAACGGCATTTATGGGGCAAGCACAGCCGGAGACACCAGAGCAGCAGAAAAGGTACTGGCGGTACGGTACACGCCATGCTTCAAACTCAAAACCCTCTAAAAACCCCAACTCGAGGTAAACTCACCGGAAAAAAGCCCTTCTGCCCGAAACCCGAAACCCTGAAGGGTGCTCCGTGAGAGACCAAGGCCCGAGCAGGGACATGGAGCAGAAGGAGACGGAGGTTCTCGTGGCTGAAAATTCAGGGTTTAAGGGGCTCAAAATCAGTGGCCAACATCAACATTTGCAGACATAACTAGCCGCATCCTTTAAATTCAAGGACAATCCCTCCAAACAGGTACCCCTACCAGTGACAAAGCGAAATTCATCGGTGGGGGGGGGCATAGTTTTGACCGGATGCTTTCGAGGCCGTCGTGAATTTAGATCAAAGTTTTTAGAACTTTAGAGTATTTCATGTTATGCTAACAGAGGGAAGTTCGTGGCCGTGGGGTTCTTTGTCGAGTGATGATCCCGCAGACTTCCTGCAAGCACTTGCTTGCTCGCCTTCTTGTTTCTCAGCGGCGTGAACCTTGTCCTGCAGGTTTGAGACAATGATAGGAACTTCTCGTGGGGCAAATTCTGGCCGTTGACATCAAGCTCCTATTCTAATCTTCTACTCGGGAAACAAGGTTACCGGGAGGCTTCAACCAACGAGCATGATATACGCCCCTGAGAGAAGCCTGTGCCTGCATAATTGCCATCCCAGCGTCCTGTTGAACCTGTTGGTGACAACTTAAAACGAGCAGGACGAGTTCTTCTGAGTCCTACATCCAGGAGCTTGAGCAGAAATTCGCAGCCTTCTTGGTACAAGTGGCTCTTGGTCAACAACAATTTGGGGCCCTTCGTAGTTGAAGAACATCACCCCCAAGACTAGACAGGAGACGTTTGTTCGACAATGGGACTTGGAGAGGTTGGTGATTTTGCCGTTTTATCTAACCTTACTACACCCACAATTTCCGATATGTTCGGCTGCTAGCCTGAAGTGCCAGCATGGGCCCCGAGTTGGCATCTCGTCGGCACATGACCCAAGGGTTCCGTTGGAACACAAGAATCTCTCCTGGCGACAGCAGGGCCGCAGGTGAGCTCGAGAGCGACTCAGCTACTCTGTTTCGTCGTATTCGTATTGCGCAGTCGAATCACGGAGTATGAAGGTGAATACACGAATCGTGCTGAAAGGGATGGTGCCAATATGAGCATGGCTAGTAATCCGAGTTCGAGCCGTTGTAATCTCCCATTAACTCATTGCTTGCTGCACCACCTAAAAACGGCCTAGGAATGAGAGTTCAGGCCCAGTCTGTGTTCGACTTGCCTTGGCGCAGCATGCAAAGACTCCGGCACCTATCGCACCTAGCTGTTGCCCGATAATGATCTCGCAGAGGTCAGGGCGCACCCTGAAAGAGTGGCGTCCTTGACCTCACAGCGAAGTGCACCTCTACAAGCTGCATTACGCCTAAGCGTAAGGAGACATTTTGTGAGGCGTAAAGCAGTCGAAATTCGCGTCGCGCACTACTTTTTGCTTGTCACCGCGCGAGCAGACGGTCACGAGCTGCGATAGATACCGACAGTGGCCACAATACTCTCAACAGCAACGGTAACCATGCAGAAAGACAAGTAACTGTAGGGCATATGTGACGATGCCAGCCCTGATGTCAACTAGAAGTAGCAGCGCGGAGCAGATTTAAAGCCTGAGTGATAGTCAGCGCAAGTCCAACCTGAAGTGCTAGCGCATTCTATAGCCACTATAGCCAATGGCATCAGCGACACAGCTCATGTTCTGATAGCAGGAGGCGCGAAGAATTTGAGCACAGCTCTATGTACATCAAGTATATACACACATGCATACATATATTTATACACATACACACATGTTATTTTGCAACTGCACATACGTTATGTAGAGTTGGTTTTCTTCTTTTGAGGGTAGGAGGGGGTGCGTACGTGTGTATGTTTACGGACTTGTTCGTGTGTTTGTTCATCTATTTGCTCATGTGTGTTTCTTGCAGATTGTATGTCTTGTGTCGAGGTACGTGATTAAGTAATGAACTACCTACCTACCTACCTACCTACCTACCTACCTACCTACCTACCTACCGACCTACCTACCGACCTACCTACCGACCGACCTACCGACCTACCGACCTACCGACCTACTGATTTATCGACCTACCGACCTACCGACCTACCGACCTACCGACCTACCGACCTACCGACCTACCGACTTACCGACCTGCCGACCTGCCGACCTGCCGACCTGCCGACCTACCGACGGCCGACCTGCCGACCTGCCTGCCTCCCTGCCTCCCTGCCTCCCTGCCCACCTACTACCTACCAACCTACCTACCTGCCTACCTACCTACAAAAGCTGAACCCATAAGCCGTTTCATAAACCTTACTAAGCCTATAAACCATGCAGAATCTCTAGAGACTGCCATGCCGGAGCCAAAACGAAGCTTACTCAACAAATCTTAAAGCCTAAACAAGCCCTGAACCGTACAAATGTATGTGCATATGTATGTGTGTATGTATGTATGTATGTATGTATGTATGTATGTATGTATATATATATATACACACACATATATATATATATATAGATAGGTAGAGAGAGAGATACTTAAACTGATAGATAGATAGCTAGATAGATAGATATGTATGTATGTATGTACTTCGTCGAAACCCCGTGGAGGTCTCGAAGGCCCGAGTCGGTCCTCGGCTTTCAAAGCCGACAGCCGCGGGAACCGCGAGAAAAGTTGGCCGCGAAGTAGGTTTTTGTCGTGGGCCTCGGAGGGTTTAGAGGGGTTGGGCTGCTTAGGGTAGAGGGAGTTTCACGTTTTTTTGGGGGGTTGGATGGTTTGAGGGTTTGGGCTTGAACGTAATTAGGCTTCAGGGTTGTGAGTTTCTGCTTCAGGGAGTCGTTGGGTTTAGGAAGTGTTTGGATGCGTCTGAGTAAACTTGGCAGGCTTCTCGCGGAAAAAGATGCCCACGGAGCTCCCAGCAAACCTTACAACAGGACTTCTTACAAGGCACCTCGCAGGATTCTCACAGAAAAAACTCTGTGGCTGCTACCCAGTCATTCCTAGGATAGACATAAAGCCTCAGGGTCGTTCCGAGGCTGTTGCGGCATCCTCTTTCAGCCTCTCAGTGTTTCTAGGCGCCCACATTCTGCAGACGCAGCCCCTGCTCGGAAGCCCTGTGCTGAGGAGGTTTTCGGCTGGATATGAATCAAGAAGAGACTGGCATCAAGACTTCGCCCTTTCTAGGGCTGGAATGCTACACCTAGAAAGCTTCGCGGCCTTTGGCCTCCTGCGTGCTGGGGATGTCCGAGGTTTCCACTCGACATGAGGAAGATAGGAAGGGAAGGCAAAAGTCATGGGGCCTGGGGCTAGCCGGGCTCAATTACGAGACTTACCAAACCTTCAGTTGAAAAACAAAGCAAACACCGCTCTTGCTTTTGCCCTTGCCGGCGGCATGTCATGCGCTCGCCTCAGACACACTGCAGAGCCTGGCTTCGCAGGAAGGCTCTTAATGTGGGGGTCTGAAAACTGTCTAACACTATTCCTTGGGGTTCCTGATTTGTCACCATAACACTGTTGTCATCATCAAGGCCCTGATATTAGGCAAGATGTCTGCCTTGAGCCCCCAGCTTTAAGAGAAGGTGCTGATGAAGCTGCTGCTCAGCTTTTAGGAAGGCTGCTCCTGAACTCAGGAGCTCCTACTATGGCAGCTTTGATCGTACGAGTGACTCACGGCTTTGGTCCGGCCGGCATGCGATTACGCAGCTTGGGGCGTAGGGGCTTCGGGGCGACGTTCAAGTTTAGCGCTATGTCCGAAAGAGGCTGCATCGCTTCGGGTCATGACTTCTTGCCTTCACAACTCACAGCCACTTTCAGCACATTTTGAAACGCCGGGAGCCAAACCCAAAGCTTCCAAAGGCTCGGCCCAAAGAATCCGGCGCCAGACTCCAACTCGATCTCCTCAAAGCAAGCCGCCAGGTACAGCCCCAAGGAGGTGGCAGCTGCCTATGTGCCAGACTTATGGGCCTCTTCTTGTCCTTATTATAATTGTATTTTGAAAGAGCCCAACACCCCCATTCCAATTATTAAGGCTCCTGCATTAGGGATTTAGGGTCTTTGTCATCAGTTTGGGTTATGCTTACAAGAAAGCTTGGTCATGGCCGTGCATTGAGTAGTTTGTGTCAACGAAGGAGCTGAAAGTTTACAGCTTGTGCTGCTACTCTTTTGGATGCGCATTGAACTTTTGTAACGTAAGTTGTCGTCCTTATGGGGGCCTTTGGAGTTATTTGCTCCGTGCTTGCATGATAAATGCGTTGATTCTGGCTCTTCGGGTGATGGTTTCAGTCCAGAGCTTTGGACGTTCGAGTCTATGCAGGGGCATTGAAAGTATGAGTATATGCTTGCGCCTTGCTGCAGAGGGCCTGAAGGTAACGTTCCTGTTGGGGCGGGCATGCAAATCCCGGAGCTGGGAAACCATTTGATCTACTTGTGGGCAGCGTCTCACGCATGTCGCTGCAGAGCAGCAGGAGCAGCATGATTTCGTTTTATTCACCGCAGCCATAGCTGCATCACTTCTTGGAGTGCCCTGTAGTTTCCTGCTGACCATGCAGCTTATGGGCCCCGAGCTTCCAGATGCCCTGCTGCCCTACAAAGAGAAGTTGACGCCGCGCTTCTTCGAAGTGAGGGCTCAGGTGATCGACTTTGTGCAGGACGTCGTGAACCCCGCCCTGCCCACGTACTCGCAGCAGAAGAGGGATCTACTACAAACCGTGTCGCATCCGACGCAGTGCCCAGAGCCAGCGGTCCTGAGTGAGCTACGGCAGCAGGCCAAGGCCCGAGGCCTCATGAATCTCTTCCTGCCCGAGGTGTCCCGGCTCTCCGTCCTGGAGTATTCCCCAATCGCAGAGATCCTTGGCACCAACGGCGTGGCCAACTTGGCTATGAACTGCTCTGCACCGGACACAGGCAACATGGAGGTCTTGGAGAAGTTTGGCACCGAGGAGCAGAAAAAAATCTGGCTGGAGCCTTTGCTGAACGGCGAGATCCGATCAGCTTTTGCCATGACGGAGCCTGGCGTAGCTTCCAGTGATGCCACGAATATCTGCACAAAGATTGAACCCGATGGCGACCACTACCTGATCAACGGCCACAAGTGGTGGATTTCAGGGGCAATCCGGCCCGAATGCAAAGTCTTTGTCGTTCTGGGCCGCACTAGCTTCAGCGGCCCCCTCCACAAGCAGCAGTCCATGACAATGAGTCGGCATTTGGCATCAGCTTCTCCCGTTTCCAAGCAGGAAAGCCCCTTAGGCTCTAGGCCATTGCAACAAAGTCCCTATTTGTTTCAACATATATATATATATATACACACACACATATATATATATATATATATATATACAGACCACTAGATACTTTATAGCATAGCACGTAGTAGCACATATTCTCTCTAGAGACATCCAGAGACTAAAAAGTATCGTCTTATATTAGAAGCATAATCCCATTGCGCCAGATCCCAAATCCTGGCTCCCAGGATCCTGGTGCCCAAAGACACGCCGGGTGTGAAAATCCTGCGGCCCCTGGCAGTCTTTGGTGAAGAGCATGACCATGCCGAGATCGTCTTCGAGAATGTGCGCGTCCCGAAGCCACTCTGACTGCTACCGGGGGGGTTTAGGGGGAAAACTCCAAAAGCCCTGACGCCAAAATCCTAAAGTCCGATCCGCAAAAGCCCTGAACCACCAAACAGAAGGTCCTTGAAGTAACTTTCCCAGAAGTTGTTAGGGCAAGAAGGACCGAGCTTGGATTCGGTATCTTCATGAGCATCCCAAACCTGGTTGTGAGGATTTGTGACTAGCTCTGCTCTTGGGCCTTCTTCCAGATCTTCCTCCTGCGCTGACTGCATCAGGTCCAACATGTTGTTGGGCGAAGGCCGCGGTTTCGAGATCGCCCAGAGCCGCCTAGGACCAGGGAGGATACATCACTGCATGCGGCGACTCGGCCCAAGGTTAGAAGACTCGGAAGCTTGTGTGACCGCTTTGTCCTGACATCCTGAGATTTGTGAATGTTTGCAACTTCTGCTGCTGTTGCTTGTCTCACATAAGAAACACTACTACAAAATGCTGCGAGAGCCAAGGTCCTTGGGCTTGGCTGAGCTGGCACTGGCCGCCATGGCGACTCGGGCTGCACATTGACTATGGTGATGGTGATAACTAGTGCTGATGTCTGTGATGATGAGCGTCGTGAATCTGAACTGAACGATGATGAAATAGTGATGATGCAGAATCATTGTGAACGTTGCTGTCTACTGCACAGATTGGACTGTGGCGACGAGCTGTTGCGATTCCCGAGGCGAGTTAGCAATCATCTTGCACACACACACACAAGATCATATGTGTATGGGTTTTTTGTTGTTTGACATGTGTGTCGAGCTGGGTCTGAGGATGGCCCAGTTTAGGACGGGGTGGGAGTTCAGTGGTGCAGACACGTCGGGACGCCATGTTCGCACGATCACCGTGCCCAATGGGAGTGTCTTCTACCGAGGATGTTCGCACCCTTGACTTCTAAGTACCAGGAGGCCTTAGACTCTATTACTAGTATTATTAGTGTTGTTCTTCTTATTGCGTCCTTTACAACCATTGCAGCCGACCGGCACCCATGAGGTGGATCGTGCTCACCGGCGGAAGGCATTCGGCAAGTTGCTGGCGCAAAAGGACGCTGTACGCATGGCCATTGCCGAGGTGCTTGGGGAAGAGTCTAATGCAAGGCAACGCTGTAATGTTACTTAAACCCTAAACCCCTAAAGAAAGCATCCGAAGCTTTCAGCTTTTCACACCGACTGCGCGCACATGGATCCTCGCCTGGCTTGTCCGAGTTGTGAGAGCGTAAAGCCTGAACCCTGAACCCCTAAACTCTAAACCCAGAGGGCGGGTAATTTGGGTTTGCGGCTGCAGCCTAAGCTTCAGTCGCACCTGCATGAACCGTAAACGCTGGACTTTTAGTACATCTTGCTAAAGCTTCGTCCAAGAAGTCTATGCCTTGGAAAATTTGCTGCTGTGGTGTCCTGCATCGGCGGCACAGCTAAAACTCGAGAAGCCACCAATACCGATATCCCAACTCAAGCGACACAGGAAAGTGGGTCAAAAGGTAGAGGTGGTGTTAGATGTGCCAGAAGCAGATGTGGGTGGCCTGCCTTTTTGGCCTCTAGAATTTCAACCGTTTGTGGAGAAGTAAAACAAGGTAACCCCAGCTGGGCCATGCTCACTCAGTCCCCTTTATCCGGTGCCAGCCGTCGACCCATGGGAAACGCTGTTTGGACCACGCTTTAAACTCTTCGTATCATTAGCGTTTGCTGCCGAAGCTTGCGAAGCACCGGTCTTCGGCTTAAGCTTCTAATCCTGAAGCCCTTCGACCCGGCACCGTTGAGCACGGATTCCCTCGAAAGGCTCGCATCGAGATAACCAAGTGCCGGCAGCTCTGTGGCTTGGCCCGTGTTATCTTGATTGGAAGCACTTCTCGTCCTGGCAGGAAGAAGCGGAGTGCATCTTTAATTTGCATGGCACGCAAAAATAATAGTCTGAGTGTGTAGGATGGGCAGAAGGAGGGCGAGTGGGAGGGAGGGACACTTCTCAAGTCCAGCGGACGCAATTTTGCCACTTGGCATTTTTCACGGGACTAGAAACCTAGTGCAGTTTTAACAGGATTGAGGAGTTCCCAGATCAGAGGCTGTGAGGATTGAAGTTCCGAAGCTTCTGCAGGCTTTCGCAGCTTAAGGTGCAGTATCTCAGGTTGCCCCACACTGAGGTCTGGGGTTCGAAACTGCTCGTGTTTGAGTTTACTGGTTCACCAGGTCGTCGGGCAAGAAAATCTTGCAGCACAGCGTACTCATAATATTGATAGCCCTTCGGGCCCTGAACAGATTGCTTTCCATCGAAAGTGAGAGCCCCAAACCATCCGGCTCGAAGCCAAGCCGATGACCTGCACTTCCCCTATCATCCTTTGGTAGCGCAAAGCCTGCGGCCTCTATGCCACAGACACCTGCGGCGGTCTCATCCGGAGGCTTCAAGGATGTTGCCTTGCGCGTGGAGGGGGGTTCGGGCCGAAACGGCTATCGCCTGCTTGGCGAGGGGTTTTCAAGCGTCGATGTTGCTCTAGTTGGCAAGCTCTCCATCTTTCAGTTTGTGTAGCTCAAGTCTCTAGAAACAGAAATCCTCAGGCTATTTGGCAGCGGTGGTGGCGGATGAGCAGGGTTTCAAGGAACGGGTGCTGACTCCTTCAGCTTCTTCGGGGTGCTTCAGTGGGATCTGCGGCCTCAATTTCTTCGCTGCTACAATCAGCTTGCTCTTTTTGAGATGATGGTAGCAAGCCCTTCGGTGTCAAGACTTCCTGGAGGACTCCAACTGCCAGAATTACCCTCAAAACTTGAGTTTATCTCCTCTTCTTTGCTGCCACTCTTGGCTTGATGGGGCTAGCCTGGTGTGATAGCCTATAGACCCAAGCCATAAAACGGCTCCTACTCAGCCCAACAGGCCGCCAAGAGCTATATCGCCATGATCAAGGTAGCAGCTCCGCGCGCCGCCCTGAAACCCTGGGGCAGTCTTGAGAATCTGCTTTTGTTTTGGGTGCCTGCAGGGTCCAGGGAGACTTTGACTCCAATGTTGATGTGGTTGTTTCGTGTGTACCTAGTTAGTTGTGTTTTTTGTGCGAACACTCAGAATCCGCCGATAAGCACGTACATGAACATATGCACAAAGAGGTAATATTTACATGAATTCATGAAATCTACATGCCATAGTCTTGTACTCTCGGGCACCGACATGTCACGAATGCAAGAGTACCCGCCGACGGTCTCTACGACTTGCTGAGGAAGATTATCGACGACGCTATACAGCTGCATGGCGCCCATGGGGTCTCGCAGGACTCCCACCTGGCTAGCATGTTCCTGGGCCGTATTCAGCTACTCTTCGACATCTCATTGCCAGTCCCACCTCTCAGTTTGGGGTGGAATGAAGCCTGGGCTTCAGATAGCATATGAGGTACACAGGCATGCGCACTCTGCGTGTGGCGGACGGTCCGGACATGGTGCACTTGATCACCATCGCGAAAGACGAGCTGTCCAAGTGGGACGGTTTCGTTGGACGTCATGTCAGCGGCACCAACCCGAACGTAGAGAAGTATGGCAAGTTCCAGCACGTTGAAGACGGGCGGCTGTACTCAGGTAGACCAAAGCTGTAGGGAAGATTTAAATCCCAGCTGACTCTGCCCTAGGTTCTAGGACATCGTTGCGCGGCACGCGCGAAAAGAGCTCACTGTTGCAGCCTCGTTGGTTACATCGTACCGAAACCCGAAGACTACTTGCATGAGCCCCGGTAAACGCCACATTCCGTCAAGATGATTAAGGATCAGAGCGAGATCCGCGATGGCACGGACCCCGGATTGCGCTGGCTTGATATCTTTCATATGCAGCTAGTGGTGCCTGTGAGCTGTTTTATCGAGATACATTCAATAGCATAGGCCCAGGCACCATGCCAGCCTTGCAGCCCGACGGTCCCACGAAGGCTGGACTCCAGGCGCCACACCTGCGCTTCCGGAGGCCATCCAGGTTTGCCAGGTTTACTCCTCACTAGCCATGGCCGCTTTGCCCTGAAGATGTTTTTCCGAACCCATAGTCTATAACTGTCTTCGACATGCCCGATCATGTGAAGCTGCCTGTCAGGACGTCCGGTCCCCGGCTGTGCCATCGGCGGCACCGCGGCAGGAGAAGGCCGGGGCGGACTGGAGGTTCCCAGGTGGGCAGGTGAGGTGAACTACAGCCGCTCACCTTTGCAGGTTGGTGCTGGGAGTACAGCGGCCAATGGACAAGCCTTGCACGGCTCGCCTGCCGAGCTGCCGGCACCAAAACGGCGTCTTGGCTACGCGCTGTCGTTCAAAGTCTCTTCCTGGCGGAGCACATTCTGTGATGCCATCTGCATGCTTCGTCTTCAAGATCCTCACAACCATGGAGTTAACAGCAGCAATTATATGATCTGGTCAATCCGATAGTCAGATTAGTTCACGAGGGGTCATATGGCAGGCAGTGAACTGTACTGGGTGCATCCGGATCGTTGCCAAAGTGAAGGCCCTCAAGTCTCCACGGAGAAGTATGTTTTTGTTTTCGGTTTGGTTTCATGTATCGTCCTCCCCTCGTTTGTGTCGAACCTGATGCGTGAAGCCGTGCCTTCATTGTGTCAGTGTGAGCGTCGGAGCATCCCTAGACAAGAGAGGTTATGCTCATGCAGGAAGCAGTTGGGCTTCAAGCAGACTGCGACATGTCCGTTTTGATGAGCCAGGTCAGTCCACTCTGCCAACCAATCCTTCTATGCTTACGGCCCGCCTGGGACGCCACACAGCGACTTTGTCAGGCCGGGTTTGCACAAACTGTTCTCTGCTTGCGCACAGGCTCGGCAGAGAAATTCACGAATCGATTTCGTTCCAGCAAGATGAAGCGCGATCGTGCCACCACAGCGGCTCCATCGACTATCACTCATTTATATTGAGCTACTGAAGCTGGTAGCCAGGAGCCAGGAAGTAGCAATAGTAATCGTACTGGCAGTGGCTGTCCGTATCACGATTACAGTTGTGATTGTTGCTGGGTTTAGTTGTTGCTGTTGTGTTTGGTGTCGTTTTGGCAGAAGAGGAGCCGTAACAGTAGTTGCTTTTGTCGTCCGTCGTTGGTATGCTGGTCGTCGCCACAGTCCTCGCAATTAGCACCCCGCAAAGCAGCAGCAGCAGCAGCAGCAGCAGCAGCAGCAGCAGCAGCAGCAGCAGCAGCACTAGTTGCACTACTGTACAGTTTCCATGTGCGCACTCTATGGTTACTCAAAGTTAGTACGAGGTTACTATTAGGCTATTAGGTTCCCGTAGTAACCCATATGGTTACTATATGGCTATTATTTGCAAGGTTCCGCTAATGTTACTATAGCAAACGAGGTTACATAGTAGTCTGTGACTGTAAGGTTACGCAGTACAGTGTTGCAACAGTTGATAACAGTTAATATGAGGCTGCCATAAGGTCACAAGAAGGCATCGTTGTCCTGCGGTGAAGGTTGGGAGCATTTATTTTTCTCTGCGGATCTCATGGGGCTTCCGAACAGCCTTTTAGCAATAGTAGAGCACACGTATATACAGTAGCCATCTGTCCACGGCGCGTGTGTATGCACATGTGTGTGTATATATATATATATATACATAGTTCCCGGAAAGCCGCCTTAAATTGACCGTATAGTAACCTCGTTGCTACATGGACTGCTAAAAGCGCTTGCTCCTTCCAGGATCGTCTCCTCGAAGCTACCGTACCATGCCAGGGCCTCAGCCACTCAGACCGTGGCCAGATGGGCACAACAGCTCATCCACTGGAGCAACAAATAAATGGTCCTGAGCAGTTAGAATACCTTCTTGGTGCGTGCCATAGTCTACAGTCTCAAGGGTGAGATGAGAGTTGATTCTGGCACGACCTCGTTTCCGAGCTTACACTGTAGCACTGATATTCTCGTGCCCCAGCCAACCCTAGCTGGAAACTTTGGGAGGACTCGATAGAGCGAGTAGTGGCCTGACACCTGGTTCCGCCGTTTTACCGGTCAGGATGCGATTTCTTTAAACTCGTCGTCATCCTACGTGTTGTAGGTGGTCATAGTTTTCTAATATTGCGCTGCGGTTAGCTGGCTATGCACTGGTCCGGCATGTTGCGACAAGCGTAGCTATCCTTCCCAAGCAGACTGGAGCCCAGGTTCGTCCGGACAAGCCCTCCAGGACGTTGAACGATTGGCTGGCGGCCACCACCTCCGTGCCAGAGGCTTTCCACGCTTGAGATGAAAGATTCGTTTGGCCTACAATTTACGGCTTAGATGTAGTCTCCGGAAGAGCCGTGGTGTCGCGGCATGCCCCAATGGAATCCGTTGCTGCAGGTGCTCAACCTCATTGGCACCTACGGAGCTGAATTCGACGGCACCAACACCTCGACTGCCATGCATCGCGGCTGCAGACCTTCTCGCATCATTAGCAGTAGATTGAAAATAACATATGCCGGTATGTAGCTAATGTTCATACCAGCAAAATAAATCAAGATTGTTCTCTCCCTTGGGTGGTGCATGCCGGGATCAATGACAAACATCTTGAGCGACTGTCAGAAGAAGTAAAACTGTAAGAGCCATTCGATGGTGCGGTACACCGTCCTCTCAAGTCCGACTACACCCGTTTCTTATGCCACTGCTGCTTGGAGAATGCTCGATCCTTGTCTCACCGTAGGACAAAGCATCGTGATATACATTATACATTGATATACCAGGGTACATGAAAGTATCCGCATACCCCACCATGTCCCGTACTGCCTCGTCTCGCACCTTCGGCATCAGGCATCGGCTAGCAAAGTGGCACAGAGAGGCGCCTCACCACAGGCAAAACGGCTGCTCTCAAATGGCTAGTAATTCTGATCCCTAGGGCTTCTTATAAATACAAAGAGAATACACCCCGCAAGCCCTATTCTGATGATGCAAACATCAGGATTATTGGCCATGTTGCTTTTCTCTTTGCCAGATCAAGGCAAGCAGGGACCGCGATCTACTTATCTGCGGCGCTGGCCAGTACGAATACGGCAGAATACAGTTTGCATTTGTTGCCTCTCGCAGTAGCCGGGATTTTGCGCAACTGGTCAAGTGTAGGAACCTTCAGGCTGAGACTAAGCCCATACAGTTTTACCTTGCTATACCCCGAAAGCCTCTTATTACTAGGGCCCAAATACTAGCCCTTAGCGCCTTAAAGTAGTAATTAGTTATAGTGATAGTGGCCCTTCAAAGGATCTCTTCCTAATTAAAGCCAAAAGCCAGGCTCTTCGAGGACCCACGGTGGCACGAGGTTCTCAGCCATCTGGAGCGCAACATGCAGGCATCGCCGATGTTATATGGTGCCCCGGGGTCACAATAGCATATAGAACAATGTAGAAAACACAGCATGACATATATAAACAACATGACATGGTATAATGCAACTTGGCACCATACAAGACAATACCTGTGCTATGCAGGCAAGAACACGCCACATGCCACCACCCACGGCGATTAGAAGCCACAATCAAGCGAACCTGTCAAAGAAGATCCTTGTTTGCACACCTTGTCTTCTAAGTAGGGGCCTTTGGGGTTTCAGGGTTTAGGGTGTAGGCGCCGACTCTCCAAGCCCGGATGCAAAAGGGTGTAGGCGCTCTTCGAAGTGATACGATACGATGGCACCATCCCAAATGCGGGGCGTCGCTGGCTGAGCTCCGAGACGCGCCACCAGACTCCGTGCATCCAGATCCCTTCAAACTCTGAGGCATCCGAGCCCGAAGAACCAAAAGCTATGCCCAAAACGTTCCGAAAGCTTCGAGCCCCTTCCACCCCCGAGCTTTAAACACCATCTCCCAACTCGAAACAGGCTTGAAACCCCAAGCCCAAACAAAAGCAACAAACCCGGAATAAAGCCCTAAGTAAACTTCGAAAAGCCACGTAACGCACCCTAATAGCTCCAGGCGCCAAACTTCCAAAGTCGCCAGCTGACTGGAGCCCTGTGGTCATTCGCTACTCTGGGCAGGTTGCTTCGACGGCTTTTGGGGGATGGGCGCAGAGGGCTTAGAGTGGAGGGTGTAGGATTTGGAGCCTAGGGGGGCTGAGCTTACTAAGAGCGTTTTTTTGGGGCATTTTGGATGTGCATGGCAGCTATCGAGCTTGGCGGGGCTGGCGGGGTCAAGTGCGAAGGATTCTCCACGCTTGGGGAGTTGAAGTATGCTGTTCAGCTTTGGATCCCGTGCTTAGTGCGATTTTCGGCGGTTCACGTCGACGGCTGCCTTTTACATTCAACAGCAGGGTCTAAGTGAGAAAAGGCTTTGGGCTCATGTGGTTTTGGTATTTTTTGGTGAGCTTCGGTATCGAGGCTGTGTTGTGGTGTTCGAGGTGCATTGTTGATACGACACTGT
The DNA here is from genome assembly GCA_905221635.1 of Symbiodinium sp. CCMP2456. Lineage (NCBI taxonomy): Eukaryota > Dinophyceae > Suessiales > Symbiodiniaceae > Symbiodinium > Symbiodinium sp. CCMP2456. Next base: position 42,381 of record CAJNDV010010236.1, read on the forward strand.
CAATTGCCACAGCTTGCCATTGTGGCTGGACAGTGTTGTGACGCCGAAAGATTTGGGTTGATCCAAAGCACGAAGTCTCAAGTGCAGCCACATTTCCACGGGAACTCTTGTCGCAGCTGTGTGGCCCGAGGTTTTCCAGCGCCCACCCACAGGGTGGGGCATAGGCATAGACTCGTCAAGAGCCCATGGCGGAAGTGCGGGGATGCTGTGATTCCAACGGTGAGGGCTTCAGGCTGTGGGGCTGACGTATTGGGGGGGGTGGTGGCAGCGCCGTAGTGTGGAGTTCGTGGGGCTAAAACCAACCTCGTGCCATGGAATCCCATGGCCTCGAAGTTGGCACATTGAGTCGTGATCTGGATAACAACACTTCGCCGACTGCTGAAGAACCGTCCTGGCCTTGGAAGTCTGGAGATGCAGGAGAATGAGCCGAGAAGAGTAGTATAAATTCTGAAAGATGTTTTTTTATACAGCAGGAAAGAGGCTCCTATAGCGTAGTCGCAATCGACATCCGAACAAGGTTCGACAAATCTGGAAATCACGTCGCTCGAGGCGTGAAGCGGTCTTCCGAGACCTGCTCCGTCAGCTGGACCGAATCCACACCAGCCAGGAGGACGGGCATATAGTAGGTAGAATCAGGTAGAGCACACATGCATGCGCCCCGTATGTCTCGAATGCACGAGAGTGGGAGAGGCCCTCCTCAAACTTCGTACTTGTAGCAAGCTAGCAAGCGAGCAAGTAAGAGAGAGTGTTTGTCTTTGTGTGTTTCTATGCATGTGTGTGTTGTGTTCGTTTTTTCGTTTTGTGTGTGTGTGTGTGTGTGTGCGTGCGTGTTTGTGTCTTTGTGGGCACTCGGTCAGAGACGTTGTTGGCATCGCGAGCGGCTTACTCCTTTTCAAATGCTGTGGAGGTCACGGAACCCAGGACAGGACATCAACGACCGAAGCCCTTCGTCCTCATATGCATGGGAGGAGCAATTCCCAAGTCCCTGAGTGCTTCTGAAGCATCAAGCGCGTCATCATCATAGTAACTTCCCGTCAAAAGAGGCATCCTTACTAAAGAGTACTGGGCTCCAGCAGCGGTAAGCAGCAGGAAAGTGCAAAGAGAAGCGATAGAACAAGCCGGACACAACAACTCATGCAGCTCACCCTTTTCATATCAAGACTACTGCTGCTACTGCCACTGCTACTGGTGCTTCTTTCTGCTACTCCTACTGTCCGGGCTCTAGCTATTCTATCAACTTCATAACAAGTTGTGAGGGGATTTCAGGTCAAACAGAACACTGAGCGGCAAATAAACATATCCTTTATATATAGATATATTTATACTTTTATCGTTTATGTATATACACACACGAACACACACGAACACACACACACACACAGACACACACACACACACACAGACACACACACACACACACACATATATATATATATATATATGGTACCCCCCCCCATGTGCCTACC